>CM024587.1:42945247-43223259 GCA_014182565.1 Eucalyptus marginata | reverse complement strand
CGTGAATCAAGCCAAGGACGCTCGGTTTTCTGCCAGAAGCGAGGGCACGGAAACTAGGTCTCGTTGAGTCATTGTGTCGAACAAAGTGGTGTGCGTTACGGGATCAAGGGTTTTTCAGCTCAACTGAGACCCAAACCGGAGACCGAGACTCGACGGACGAACGCACGGCAGCAAACCGAAGGACAGATGGGGGCCGGAGTTCGCGTTAGCCTGACGGCCGCGAGCTCCGCCCCGACAACCCCAAAACAGGGCAAAAAGCAAAGGCCGGGGGGCTCACGGTTTGGCTCGGCGACGCCGGATGGAGCTCGTCGGACAGGGGTCGTCACGGCCACAGCGTCGGCTGAGGCCATCTACTCACTCAGCTCTCTCAGCTCTCTCTCTCTCTCTCTCTCTCTCTCTGTCTATCTTCCTAGGTCTTTCTGTTCTCTAGCTTGCTCACTCTCAGAACGCCCCAAATGTAGCCTTCAGTTTTTTCCCAAATAAGAAAGCAAAGAGCAAATTGTCATTATCACTTTCTATAAATGATATAACTCAACATATTATTATTTATTATCATTAAAGTTTCCGGCGATGGACCATGGACTGATTTTTCTATGTAAGCAGGGGCCAAGCGCCCACCGACTTTCTGGCAGGCGATGAAATGTTGAACGGTCAACGCAAGAAACCACGTTGGGCAAAAGAGAAAAAGGAACTTTAGAACCCAACGTCCTATTCTTTAGACTCACCGTCCACCTCCGTCCAACATTTTTAACGATTTTCTTGAAGAAAATGAAGGCTAAAGAAGGCCAAACGCAACGTGCGACGACCTTGGTATTCTGAAAACTGAATTACGCCGAAGCTTCCCGGTTTTTGCTGCAATGGTGAAACGGCAACAACGAACTATAAATATTAACGAGTAGTATAGATCAACCTCAGATCACACCGCCTTCAAATCTTCCCCCACTGTACTTTTGGCATCGACCTTTCTCTTGTTCGCTCTGACAAGAATACAAAGCTACGCACGAAATGGCCGCGAACCTCTTCACTCCATTCCAAATGGCAAGTTCAATCTTCTCTCACCGGGTAGTGCTAGCGCCCATGACGAGATGCAGAGCGATCAATGAGATTCCATTGCCGGCGCATGTGGAGTACTACACGCAAAGATCAACCAAGGGTGGGTTTCTCATCACCGAAGGCACCCTCATCTCCGACACGGCCGCCGGGTATGTCCTCTTGTCCTAAGATCAAGCTGTCTTCGGTATATAGTGCACAAACGAATTAAAATTGTGTACGTACGGTTGTTCATCATCTGAGCACAGCTAACTATCTAAACCTCTATCCATTGCTTCACAGCAAGTAATATTAACTTTGTTTTGGATCAAGGAGGATCATTAACTTTGAGAAATATAATGTTGTTGAACCAGGTTTCCAGGTACTCCTGGGATTTACACTGACGAGCAAGTCGAAGCTTGGAAGACTGTGGTGGATGCTGTTCATTCCAAAGGCGGCATCATTTTCTGTCAACTTTGGCATGTTGGTCGTGCCACCAATCATGGTACTAATTTTCTTTCTCAAATTGACGCCCTACAAAATATTCTTTATGGCTCCTAAATAACATAATCAGAACTTGAACAAACTAGAATTGACAATTGTTTTGCTGTTACACCATTTTCCTAATTAGGCAATATTAGCTATGAAGTTTCACCTTCTGTACTTGTTTTTGACAATATTGAAATATCATGGTGATTGTATTAGTTTATCAACCTGGTGGAGGAGCCCCAATTTCATCGACAAATCAATCTATCTCTCGGATAAATGGAGAATCATCATGCCCGATAGAACTCGATGTTCCTCACAAGCCAAGAGCCCTCCAAACACATGAAGTATGGCAGGTTATCGAGCAATATCGCCGAGCAGCTGAAAATGCCATTCGGGCAGGTTAGTCTATGGACTATAATCATAGCATGATGGA
Organism: Eucalyptus marginata; assembly: GCA_014182565.1. NCBI lineage: Eukaryota > Viridiplantae > Streptophyta > Magnoliopsida > Myrtales > Myrtaceae > Eucalyptus > Eucalyptus marginata. Next base: position 43,221,308 of record CM024587.1, on the reverse strand, counting down.
TGCTGAAATGAGGTATGTAGTTTGTTTGTTGCGCATGAGTATTAATAATCAAATCAATTTCAACTTCAGGTTTTGATGGTGTTGAGGTGCACGGAGCACATGGCTACCTAATTGATCAATTCTTAAAAGACTCTATTAATGATAGAATAGACGAATTTGGAGGATCAATCGAGAATAGATGCAGATTCTTGATGGAGATTGTCAAAGTAGTGGCAAGAGAAGTCGGCACTGATCGAATGGGTGTTAGAATCTCGCCAGCAATCGACCACATGGATGCCATGGACTCCGATCCACTCAATCTAGGCCTAGCGGTCATTGATAGACTGAACAAGTTTCAGAACCAAATAGGCTCCAAACTTGCCTATCTCCATGTGACTCAACCTCGATTCACGGCCCATGGCGCGAAAAATTACGGCAAAGAAAAGGAGGATGAAGAAGCTCGATTGATGAGAACTTGGAGAAGAGCTTATCAAGGTACTTTGATGTCGAGTGGTGGTTTCACACGAGAGCTTGGGTTGAAGGCTCTGGCTGATGGAGATGCGGACTTGATATCGTATGGTCGGCTCTTCATCTCTAACCCTGATTTGGTCAGCCGATTCAAGATGGACGCACCATTGAATGGTTACAACAGAGAGACATTCTATACACAAGATCCAATTGTTGGTTATCTTGACTACCCATTTCTTAACCAGGAAAAGGGGAAAGTGACATACTAATAAATGAAAATGTTATTGGTTACGTCGTACTCTTTAGGACCCTTGTGTGAAGTTTCCTTTTATTGGATTATATTCCACAAGTTAAGCACGTGGGGATTGAAGAAATCAGAAAACTTGTTCATTGACGTACTTTATGTCCGTGAAAATAGGGTACATGATTTGCACATTGTGGACTCAATAAATTATAATCCTTTAGGAGATAAGACAACTTGTTCTTCAATAAATTATAATCTTCTCTCTGGTGTTGTATGCATTGGTGAATTTTGATGGAAATTATTACAAGGAGTCGTAGAATAATATAATCATCTACGATAGAAACTGATGTTTATTTATTTCTTATTGGCCGCTAGAGAAGCTGGCGTCTGAGCGGTGTTGTTCGAGAGTTTGTAATGTGAGAGTGGAAATAAAAAAAAAGAGTCCCACTGAGGAACAAAGAAGGAAATTATTTTGCTTGAACATGAGAGCAACCGTGTTTTTGTTTTTTAAAGGCATGGGCACTTAAGCGGACATTTTCCATTGAATACGCCTGATTATATTTAATCTTAATTGGGCACTTGAAAAGTTGTAGTTAAGCAATTTAAATTTTATTTTAATTACTATTAACCTTTTGGACAAAAATGTATGTCATAAGATTAATCATATGTCAATCGAGTGATTATGTCCGTACACAAGACATATTGGTTTTTTAATCTTATACAAGCATACTCCTTTTTTAGTAAAGCTAACCCATTTTTCTCGTGTTTATGTTAAGAGAGTTTGAGACATTAAATTGCATCCTGAGGGCATTATAGCTTTAAAAGAGTGATTTCATACTTTTTTTAGCAGAACCGTTTTGTTTTCTATACGTCTCTTTTTCTGGGCTTTCCGTCTTCAATCTCCAACGTTATAGTCCAGCTTCTATTTTTTTTTTTTTTTTTAATCGGTTTCCAGCTTCTATTTTGTACAGTAAATGATAGGTGAGAAATCTAAAATAAGACCCAGTGAGAATATTAAAAGTCAAAATCACAATGATGAATGAAAAGAGCTTTATGTTATAAGAGCTGTCATCCCTTAATTTTAGTATATTCAAAAATTTGTTTGTGATTTTAATTGATATCCCTAGATTTTTCTCCCTCTGTGCCACATTAATTATGCTTTTACCAAGATCCCCTCTCCCCCTCGCCCATTCAGCCTGGCCCTTTGCTTCAAGCCCGGATAAGATTTGGTGAAAAAATCTCAATCTAGTCGTTACTTGATGTAACATATAGACAGCGCATAAGAAAAATAATAGACGGCAATGACATCTTGGTTTATTTAGAAGGAATTATGCCGATGTGACCTCTTTTTTACCAACTTCGTCTACCATCTTCAGTTCCTGATGTTATACTATAGCATCTTCTTGGTTTGTTCATTCTTACATGGATATAAGCTACACTCAATGGCTTTGAACCTCATCATTCCATGTCAAATGGGCAAGTTCAATCTCTCTCACGAGTACCATTAGTTGGTCGGTCTCTTTATTCAATTATCCATCAATAATATATTTTCATATGTTTGCAATCCTCGACAAGACACAACACAATATATTATAGCGCGCTATTTGAGCATACAATTTCGACATGCTTATGACTAATCGGTCCAAACAGCAAGATATTGAATAAGAGTTATGTTAACCTACGGCTTCTTCAGTCTTGACTCTTGAAACCATGTTTGTTTCACCATCGCTATCAAGCATGTGTATCTTTGTGGGAAAAAGGAAAAAAGAAGAAGAAAAGAACAGTGAACCCATATGTGTTAGTCTCCTCCCTTATGGGTGAAGTGAAGTGCTTAAGCCTAAATATCATTTCCTTTGAGTGCTCCTTCATCTCGGTGCAACACGACACAACACGTTGAAATGATGCGAGTGTTGGGCATGAGACCAAGGGCAAGCCCCTAACATCATTCACTATCCTTGCCATATTATCAATACAATAAGGTTGCAGCAGATGAAGGCATAGGTTTATCTAGGCTCTCTCCAGACCGTTCCCTGAGATCCGATTTGAGCAAAGACGAAGTTGCATGTCGACACTATTAATATTTTCCCCCTTGAGATTTCCTACATGAGATGTCAATAGCGTAATCCAAATTGAACTCTAAATGCCGTCCAAAGTTTGTGCTCTTCTCGTGCAAAATCAAACAATCACATCGCAGGAAAATTTTAATCACATGAAGTCGAAGTCAATGAGAGTCTTTGTCACCCAAGAAAGCCAAGAGAAAAATGTCGTTGTCATTATTATAAATGATATAACGCAATATAATATTTATTTATTAACATTAGATTCTCCGGACAGGGAACATAGACTGATTGCTCTTTATGAACAGGAACGAACCGCCCACCGAATTCGTAGCAGCCCAGCAGGAGATGAAATGTTGAACGGTCAACGTAAGAACCCAGTTGGGCAAAAAAGAAAGAAAATAAAGAAACGTTAGAACCACATGTTCTATTCTTGCGCAACGCAAGAACCCCATTAATATTTATTAATAAAGAAACGTTAGAACCACAGGTAGCATATCATTGCACAACATGAGATTATGCAGTCTTTAGGAGGATGGAATGAGAAACTTCAATGGATGATTAGGGCAACGAAGGGCAAAGATTTGGCGGTGAGACTCCTCAAAGTATTTTTCCTAACAATCATATATTACATTTGGATGGAGCGCAACCATATACAGTTTCAAAACAAATCAACGGACATCCATATTGTTTAGCCAAGGTGCATAAAAATGTAAGAGGTGAAGCTTCACTTTACCAACAAATTAGACCTTCCCAGTTAAATGTTGCATTGACTACTATGTGGAGACTTCTACCTCCATCTTTTGAATTATTTGATCTATTTGTAATACTTGGGGATGCTCCTAAGCTGTTGTACTTCATTTGCTCTATAATACTTACCTATTAAACCACATCTTCTATTCGTCAACGCCTTTAACACACTTTTTTCAAGAAGAAAAGGGAGGTTAAAGAATGCAAATTGCAATTCGACCTTCCCAACGTGCGACGACTTGGCGCAAAAAGTCGCATCAAAATCAAACCTTGCCATGCTCAAACTGAATTACGCTGAATCTTCCCAATTCTTGCTGCAATGTTCAAATGGCAACACCAAACTATAAAAACCGATGAGCAATATCGATCATCCTCAAATCGCACCATCTTCAAATCTTCACCATCATATTCTTAGTATCAACCCTTGTTGTTCGTTCTTGACAGGATACAAGCTACGCACGAAATGGCCATGAACCTCTTCACTCCATGCCAGATGGGCAAATTCGATCTCTCTCACAGGGTAGTGCTAGCGCCTATGACGAGATGCAGAGCGATCAATGGGATTCCATTGCCGGTGCATGCAGAGTACTACGCGCAAAGAACGACCAAGGGTGGTTTTCTCATCACCGAAGGCACCCTCATCTCCGACACGGCCGCGGGGTATGTCCTCTTGTCCTGAGATTAAGCTGTCTTCTTTATATCGTGCAGAAAGGAACTGAAATTGTCTACATACCGATGTACATCTAAGCACTGCAAGCTATTTATACCCTATTCATTGCTTGACAGCAAGTCATATGAACTTCGCTTTGGATCATGGGAGGATCTTTAACTTCAAGAAATATAATGTTGTTAAACCAGGTTTCCAGGTACTCCTGGGATTTACACTGAAAAGCAAGTCGAAGCATGGAAGAAGGTGGTGGATGCTGTTCATTCCAAGGGCGGCATCATCTTCTGTCAACTTCATCACGTTGGTCGTGCCTCCAAACGTGGTACTAAATTCATTTTCTGAAACCGACGCCACAAAAATATCTGTAGCTTCCCCATATATCACATAATCACGACCTGCACTACTTGGATTTGACAATTCGTTTTTGCTATTACACTGTATTCCTAATTTGGCAATGTTAACTTATTAAGTTTCACCTTCTGTACCTAGTTTCTAACAATAATTGGTATTATGATGATTGTATTAGTTTATCAACCTGATGGACGTGCTCCGATTTCATCGACAAATCAATCTATCTCTGATAAATGGAAAATCATCATGCCTAACGGAACTCTTGATGTTTTTCACAAACCAAGAGCCCTCCAAACACAGGAAATATGGAAAATTATCGAGCAATATCGCCGAGCAGCTGCAAATGCCATTCGGGCAGGTTAGTCCATGAACTATAATCTTACCATGGTGGATGCTAAAATTAGTTTTATTTACTTTGCTTGTTGCACATAAGTACTAATAATGAAATCAATATCGAATTCAGGTTTCGATGGTGTTGAGATCCATGGAGCACATGGCTACCTCATTGATCAATTCTTAAAAGACTTGATCAATGATAGAATAGATGAATTTGGAGGATCGATTGAGAATAGGTGCAGATTCTTGATGGAGATTATCAAAGTGGTGGCAGGAGAAATTGGCACCGATAGAATGGGAGTTAGAATCTCGCCGGCAATCGACTACATAGATGCCATGGACTCGGAACCACTCAATCTAGGCCTAGCAGTCATCGAGAGGGCGAACAAGTTTCAGAACGAGATAGGCTCCAAACTTTCCTATCTCCATGTGACTCAACCTCGATACACAGCCAATGGTATAAAAAATTACGACAAAGAAGAGGAGGACAAAGAAGCTCGATTGATGAGAACATGGAGGAGAGCTTATCAAGGAACTTTCATGTCAAGCGGCGGTTTCACACGAGCTTGGGATGAAGGCTCAGCCGATGGAGACGCGGAGTTGATATCATATGGTCGGCTTTTCATCTCTAACCCCGATTTGGTCCACCGATTTAAAGTCGATGCACCATTAAATAGTTACAATAGAGAGACATTTTATACTCAGGATCCGGTTGTTGGTTACATAGATTACCCATTTCTTCACCAAGAAAATGGGGAAATGACATGGTAGTCTATGAAAATGCTATTGGTTTGTTCATACTCCTGGGAACTTTCGATTACAATGTACAAGTTAAGCACTAAGGAGGATTGAAGAAACAAGAAAACTTGGTCATTGCATATACCTTATGTCCATGATAATAGGGAACATGATTTGTACATTATCGAGTCAATCATGTAGAGTCTAATGAATAATTATATCTCCTTGTCATCAAGCTATAATTCTCTCTTGTATTGTACTTGTTCGTATATTTTGATAAATTAATAAAAATACTTAGAATAATATGATCAATTATGGTGAAACCGATGTTCATGTGCTATTTTTTTAATTTTTTTCTGGTAAGAAGCTGACACCCATCTAGGTTGTTAGAGAGTTTGTAGCGGGAACGTGGAAAAAGAGTCCAGAGAAAAACAAAGGGAACTATTTATTTGAAATATAAGAGCGCATGTAAGTGTTGATTAAGAATGGGCTCTCAAGTGAACATTTAACATTGGATAGGTTTGATTATGTTTAATCTTGGTTGGACACTTGAAAAGTTGCGATTAAAAAACTTCAAAATTTCCTTTTTAAATATGTCAGTTGGAAGATTAACTATTCAGTCCAATCCAATGGTTGAGTTCGTTGACGAGACACATTGTTTCATTATTCAATTTTAAATATATTTCTTCCTTCAGAAATGCTATTCCAATTCTCGTGTGTTCATGTCGAGAGAGCTTAAGAGGCTAACCGGTATCCTAGGGGCATTATCGCCTTAGAAAAATGAACATTTCTCTTAGCCGATCAGTTATGTTCTCGTTACTACTCTTCTTTGGGGGTTTTCTCACTACAGTCTCCAGTGTTATAGTTAAGCTTCTATTTTACAAGGTTAATGTTAGGTGAGAAATCTAAAATGATACCAATGAGAACATTAGTTGTCAACATAATAAAAGCAAAAAATAAAAATAAAAATTAATGTGCAAGGATTACAAATCGTAACAAGTTTTCATCTATTATTTCCAATATTATAGTTGATAGCATGTGTTTAAGTGATGAACACCATAAATTGGACTACTCACTCCCGACTTGGTCTGTCGATTCAAGATTGATGCGCCATTAAATACTTATGATCAACAGACATCTATAATTCAAGATCAAAGGGTTACATAGATAACCTATTTCTTGACTAGGAAAATGGTCAACGCTCGTGAATGTGAATGCTAATGAGATGATCCTATTTAGAAGACAAGGACTTTTAATTTTACTCTATTGAGCTATCTCCCGTGTAATTCGCGACTCATCAGGAACATCAATTGACAAATTTGCTCGGAAGGTGCGAGCTCAATCAGCACCATTCATCGAAGCCCTAGCTCTCAAGGAGTCCCTCTCTTCTATTCTTCCATGGGCGAACCCTAGCTCTAAGAATTGAATTTGATGACTCAAGTGTGGTAAGTAGTAAAGTACAGAGTCGGGTGCAAATCAGTCAAGTTGGAAGCAAGTGCTGCTATCAATGACTGTAAAAGCTTTGCTTCACTAACCAGTTGTCGGGAAAAGTATCAGAAAAGGCATAATATTATTGTATTGATATCAATTTAATCTTAAACCTTTTATTGGTATCAAATTTAGTCATAAATCTTTTGATTTAGTGCCAATTCAGTCATTTTGGTTAATTTTAGCCGAACATTATTGACGTGGACATTAGTGGTGTCATATAGGCTGGTCGGCCAATGGTTTGTGCTAGTCATTGGCACAAAGAGAGAGAGGAAAGAAAAGGAAAGAAAAAAAGAAAAAGAGTTCAAAAAATTTATTAAAAAATGTTTATGTTTGCCTCAGCCATATCACGTAAGATGATTAGCGTTCATGTTAGTAATATCCGATCTAAATTAGCCAAATATGCTTAATTGGCAAAATGTGAAAAAATTTAGGACCGAATTAATCAAATTAAAATATTTAGAATTTAATTAGTATCGATACAATAAATTGAAGACTTTTTTGGTACTTTTCCTTGTTTGTTTCTTTTAGCTTTAGACATTCCATAGGAAATTTCTTTCCTTCACACCACAAACAAGTGTACTTAGTGACCAATTTCTAGCATGGGTTCTCTTGTTTGATTTTTACTTATCGTGTCAAGATTATTACCCAATCAGTCATAAACCCTACTGTACGACTTTCCAATTTTACTTGTGTAATCATAAATTTTCATGTGAAATTCTAACATAGTCCCTATCAGTTAATTGCCGTTGAAAATTGTTGATGTAGTATTCAATCATCGTTAGTCATTTTACGTGGCATGTTAATGTAGATAACTTGTCAATCGTCATGTTGAAGATTTTTTGTCACAAGTGATCAAAAGAATTATATTGAAATTTCGCGCAAAGATATATGATTATATTGACAAAATTGAAGAATTGAAAATAAAATTGATATTCATGTAATAAATTTACATAAAATTAATAATTTTCCCTCTCTTGTCCTTTTTGCAGGTAGGGCAATGTCATGATCTATTTAGATAGAACATATGACGATGCCTATCTAGCCGCTATATATGTCCCCGATTCTGAATCTTTCACCGAATTTTATTTTAATCATTAATTTAACTGGTTAATGTTAGGTGAGAATTAGATGACGGCAAAATTTGATTTTAGTCGGTTAACGCAGATGATTAAGCACTTTCTCGAGAAAAAGTTAAGTATAAAAAATCCCTAGAGCGACATGACTGATTAACAATTACGATAGAAAAGACTGCGGTTGAGTTTTTTGTCTGATGAGTATGAGGTGGACATTAAAGAAAGTTTTCCACGAACACCAATCAAATCTTTATTTGCCTCATTGAACGCATTCAAAAAGCCCCCTAAAGTGTGGCTATCTTTCTTAAAATTTCCCCAAAATGATTTTTTATCTCAAAATAACCTCTCAACTTGGTGGTTTTGTCTCAGTTGACCTTCCGTTTCATCGGTGCCACAAATCTTCAATAGATGACGACCACGTGCTTGTCATGTGCCATATTTTGCATCATAGACGGGAGGATTTTTATCCCAAAAATGTCTGATTTGATTGTATTGCACTTCTCATGCCTTCAAAGTTGAAAAAATTCCCGAATTTTCCGTTTAAACTAAATCACATTCCTCAAATTTTCCAATTAAACTAAATTCAATATCAACACTTCCTTTGTTTGGAGAGAAGGCGATTGCAACTTATTGAAGCAACATGTCGAGAAGGCAGTTGCATGTTGTTGAATGTGAAACCACCAACCATGATGGCACAAGAAAAAAATATTTCTTTTCATTTTGTTTTGGCTCACGAGGGAGGATCTCTCTCTGATTGATATAGGTGAATTGCATTTTGTAAATGCAAGTAGTGTCCTTGTGGCCCCTTTATTGTTGGAGTATTTTCCTCTTTTAATTTGTTTTTTCGATGTTATGTTTTGCTGTGTATGTCGTGAAAACATATTTACGTTATTGTCGCTTCCTTTAGGTATTGGACGAGGGATGTGAAGAAAAGAAGCATGGAATTTCTGATAGTAGGGTGATGAAAGAGATTAGATTATCATTACTGATCTGGATGACTTATATAAATGAGACTTATGAAGGTATCAATGATGATGGTTCAATGGAGGGGGACACGGAGGTTGGAGACGTTAACGAGTACGTAGACTTTCGTTCGATTTTTGCCCCTCATCTACTTTCACGAGCAGGGCAACGTCATGATCTAAACAAATAAAACATAATGCAAAATGCCATTCTTGCTGGCTCAAGATGGCCCCGGCTTGGAATTTCCCTGAGTTTTATTTTAAGCAATAATTAAAGTGGTCAATTTTAGGTGAGAATTAAATACGACAGCAAACATCAATTTTTAGATAGTTAGTCAATGCAGGTAGATGAGACGAGATTTTGATTAAGAGCGCAAGGTAACAGTGGAGGACAGCCCGAACAAATATTTTATATGTTTGAAAATCTTAAATATGTTTATGCTTCTTCTATTATGAAAAGTTAAATATAGAAAAATCATCATGACAAAAAATTCGCGGACATCGAAATAAGTGGGGCAATTTTTTCAAAGTACCCCAAAAGTGGGTTTATCGCGGAATACCCTTGAAATTTGTGATTTTGTTTCAATTGGGACCCCATCGTCTTATTGGCAGCACACATCTTTCACGGGACGGTGACCATGTGTGTATCGCGTGCCATATTTTTCGTCATGGACAGGGGCATTTTTGTCAAAATGTCTAGCTTAACCACATGCACATAAGGTGCCTTCCATTTTGACAAAAACTCCCAAAATCTTCTAATTAAACTAAACTAAACTCAATTTCAATCAATCCTTTGTCCAGAGAGAAAGTGATTGTAACTTGTTGAAGCAACATATCGACTAGAAGGTTGCATGTCATCGCATGTGGAATCAATGGTAGCGATGGCAAGAGAAATAGTACTCTTTTTATAGTGTTGCTTTAGCTTGTTTGGGAGGATTTGTCCCTACATTATCTCTTCTTTTGTGCGAATCGAGCATGGGAGTTGCATTTTATAATTGCAAGTGGTATCTATGTGTGCATTCTTAAACTACAAGTGGTATTGTTGTGGTCCCTCTATTATTGGGCTTTTTTGCTGTTTTTTGTTTGGTTTTTTCTGATGTTATATTGTGTCATGTATTGCATTGAAACATATTGTTTACTCTTCCATTTTGCACCGGGTGAGGGATATGAAGAAGTGAACTATAGAATGCTTGATGATACGATTGTTTAAGAAGATCAATTTGTCATTATAAATCTAGATAACTTATACATAAGAAATATAAGGAATAAGTGTCAATGGTTATGGTAATGGAGAGCAATAGAGAGGTCAGAGACAATAATGAGTATGTAAATGTTTTAGTTGATAATGTCTTCTTGAATATGAGAAGCCAAAATGAGATAAACACCCTGAGTTCAATGCTGAAGTCAACATGAGAATCATGTCTTCAATTTCGAAATGAAATTAGTAATGCTAAGGAGTTAGAGAAGTCCTCAGGTAGAATGCTATAAGAAATTGGGAGCCAAGTGAGGTTGATTAAGAATGAGCCAAATAAGTTGAGGGCAGAATATAGGATGCAAACTAAAGTTATCTACTTACCAAAAAGTGACAACCACATGAGTTGGAAACCATTGTTATCATAACAACGATCGCACCGCAACCTATAAATACACCTAGACATGCCAATATACCTACATCTTAGCACAATTCCAACAATAACAACCAATCTAAAGGTCCAAAACACAACCAGAACAAGCTATACTATTATAAATGATATAACGCAACATGTTTTTTTTATTTTTTGATAAAAGGTAAGTAGTATAAATAGACAAAGGCGCAAAAGTTAAACAGCAGTAAAGAAGGGGGACTATGGCACCGGCTTACACTTAGAAAGACAGGAAGTCTAAACGAGTGGAGGGGGGCCAGGGGAGGGAAGAGCTGCGAGAGAGATACAGTGCAAATAAAAGCAGCAGCAGCAAAGGAAGGCCAAAACAGCGGCCAACAAAGGAGACAAGGGGAAAGAGCATACAACAATGTAGCCCGCACAAGGAAAAGACAACAAGAGGAAAAGAAGATATAACGCAACATGTTATTATTTATTAATATTAGAATTTTCGGCCAGGAAGCATAGACTGATTGCTCTATGTGACCAACCGCCGGCCGAATTCGTAGCGGTTGATGAAATGTTGACCGGTCAACGAAAGAACACCGTTGGGCAAAAAGAAAGAAAATAAGGAAACGCTGGGGGAGCGATTCGACCTTCCCAATGTGCGATGACTTTGCGCCAAAAGTCATATGAAAATCAAACCTTGGTATTCTCGAAACTGAATTACGCCAATTCTTTTTCAGTTTTTGCTGCAATGCTCAAATGGCACCAGCAAACTATATAGACCGACGAGCTATATGGCACAACCTCAAGTCACATCATCTTCAAACTTTATTGTTCATTCTTGACAGAGTTCAAAGCTACGCACGAAATGGCCGTGAGCCACTTCGCTCCGTCCCAAATGGGCAAGTTCGATCTATCTCACAGGATAGTGCTGGCGCCCATAATGAGATTCCGTTGACCAAGGGTGGTTTTCTCATTACCTAAGGCACCCTCTTCTCTGACACTGCCGCCGAGTACGTCCTCTTGTCCCAAGATCAAGTATCTTCTGTATATCGCGCCGAAGGAATTGAAATTGCATACCTACCGTTGTACGGCAAACTATGAACTTCGCTTTGGATCATAGGAGGATCTTTAACTTTGAGAATAACCAGGCTTCTAGGTATTCCTGGGATTTACACGGAAGAGCAAGTCGAAGCATGGAAGAAGGTGGTGGATGCTGTTCATTCCAAGGGCGGCATCATCTTCTGTCAACTTTGGCACGTTGGTCGCGCTTCCGACCGTGGTATTAAATTCATTTTCTCAAACCAACCCACAAAACATCTCTGTAGCTCCCCCATAAATCACATAATCATGACCTGCACTGCTTGGACTTGACAATTCGTTTTTGCTATTATACTGTTTTCCTAATTTGGCAATGTTAACTTATTAAGTTTCACCTTCTGTACTTAGTTTCTAACAACAATTGGTATTATGGTGATTATATTAGTTTATCAACCTGATGGACGCGCTTCAATTTCATCGACAAATCAATCTATTTCTGATGAATGAAAAATCATCATGCCTGACGGGACTCTTGATGTTTTTCACAAACCAAGAGCCCTCCAAACACATGAAGTATGGTAGGTTATTGAGCAATATCGCCGAGCAATTGAAAATGCCATCCGGGCAAGTTAGTCCATGAATGATAATCATAACATGGTGGATGCTAAAATTAGTTTTATTTAGTTCGCTTGTTGTGCATAGTACTAATAATAAAATCAAATTTCGAATTTAGGTTTCGATGGTGTTGAGATCCATGGAGCACATGACTACCTTATTGATCAATTCTTAAAGGACTTGATCAATGATAGAATAGATGAATTTTGAGGATCAATCGAGAATAGGTGTAGATTCTTGATGGAGATTGTCAAAGTGGTGGCAAGAGAAATTGGCATTGATGGAATGGGAGTTAGAATCTCACTGACAATCGACCACATAGATGCCAAGGATTCTGAACCACTCAATCTATGCCTCACGATCATTGAGAGACTGAACAAGATTTAGAACGAGAGAGGCTCCAAACTCGCCTATCTCCATGTGACTCAACCTCGATATACAGCCAATGGCACGAAAAATTACGGTGAAGAAGAGGAGGACGAAGAAGCTTGAGTGATGAGAACTTGGAGGAGAGCTTGTCAAGGAATTTTCATGTCAAGCGGCGGTTTCCCGCGAGAGCTCAGGATGAAGGGTATGGCCAATGGAGACGTTGGCTTGATATCATATGGTCGGTTCTTCATCTATAACCTTGATTTGGTCCGCTGATTTTAGGTTGATGCACCATTAAATGGTTACAACAGAGAGACATTTTATACTCGAGATTCGATTGTTGGTTACATAGTTACCCATTTCTTGATCGGGAAAATGGGGAAATGACACAATAGTTAATGAAAATTCTATTGGTATGTTCGTACTTCTGGGAACTTTGGATTACAGTGGACAACTTAAGCACTAAGGAGGATCGAAGAAACCAGACAATTTTGCTCATTGCATATACCTTATGTCCGTGATAATAGGGTAAATGATTTGTACATTTTCGAATTAGAGTCTGATGAGTAATTATATTTCCTTCTTATTCAACAAATTTATAATCCTCTCTTGCATTGTACGTGTTGGTATCTATTGATATACTATTAAAAATTCATAGAATAATATATTCATTTATGGTAGAAATCATTGTTCTTTTTTTTTTCTTTTTTTTTTTTTGGCCGTTAAGAAGCTGGCACCCGTCTGGGTTAGAGAGTTTGCAATTCAATGTGGAAAAAGGTACATATAAAAAGAGTTCAAGCGAACGTTCAGCATTGGATAGTCCTGATTATGTTATATCCTGGTTGGACACTTGAAAAGTTGCGATTAAACAATTTCGAAATTTCCTTTTAATAAATGTAAACTTTTAAACAAATATATCAATTGGAAGATTAACTATTCATTCCAATCCAATGATTGAGTTCATTCACAGGACACATTGTTTCATTGTCCTAAATTAAATATATTCCTTCCTTCAGAAATGTTATTCTATTTGTCGTCTTTTTATATTGAGGGTGTTTAAAATAGACGCCTCTTAGCCGATCAATTATGTTTTCGGTACTAGGTTTTCTCTCTCCTGTCTCCAATGTTATAGTTAAGCTTCTATTTTATATGGTAATGTTAGGTGAGAAATCTAAAATGATATCCAATGGGAACATTAATAGTCGACCCGAATAATGCTAAAAGAAAACATGTGAAAGGTTGATAAATCGTAACAAGTTTTCATTTGTTAATTCCAACATTATAGATGATAGCATGTGTTTTAAGTGATGAGCACCATAAATTTGACTACTTTATCACAACTTGATCCATCGTTTTTTTAGATTGATGCGCCATCACAATTTTTTGCTTGATGATGACCACGTGCGTGACATGTGCCGTCTCTTGCGCCGTAGACAATGGCATTGTCGTCTGGTTTGAGTGCACGCGCTTCGCGTGCATTTAACTTTGCCAAAAAATCCCCAAATTTCCCGATTAAACTAAACCCTAATCCTGAAATTTCCCAAACAAACTAAACTCAATTCCAATACTTCCTTCGTCTAAAACGAAGGCAATTGAAACTTGTTGAAGAAACATGTCACAAGGTGGTCGCAAGTCGTAGAATGTGCGGTCGATGGTGGTGATTTTATGACAAAAAGTTATCTTTTTGAGCCTTGCTTAGCTTGTTTGAGAGGATTCGTCTCTATCTTTTCTCCTTATGTGCGAATTGTATTGTAATTACAACATCTTGTCATTGCAAGTGGTGCTGGTCCCTATGGTCCTTGCTCATGGAGTGAAATATGACAAATGACACGCATGTGACCGTCATATGGTGAAGATTTGTATTGCCCGTGAGATAGGGTGTCAATTGAAACAAAATCACAAATTTAGGGTACATCAAGGTAAATCCCACTCAGTTTGAATGTATTTTTAAAAAAGTACTAACTCCAGGGATTCTTCTGAAATTTCCCCGTCATTTGTTTTTTAAGAGACTTATTTGATTCCGTCGGTATCAATCCTAGGACCTTCCGAAGGACGAGGCTCTTCATTGCCTATATAAATAGAGCAATCGACCCCGCCGTTGACTTTCATAAACCTGATTCTCTCTGATTTTTCGTTCTCATCGTCTGGCTTTCCGAACCAGAAACAGCAATGACAGACCTCCTCAGTCCATACATGATGGGCAAATTCAACCTCTCACACAGGTGTGTATTGGTACTCTACCTCTGATACTAGTTGCTCTTGCTCTCCATTTTCAATTCTTAAGGGGTCGTGTGACGAGTCGAGTTTGGCATGGCGGCGCAGGGTGGTGCTCGCACCGCTGACCAGATCCCGAGCCCTGAACGGAGTGCCACAGCCGGCGCTCGCTGAGTACTACGGACAGCGGTCGACGGAGGGAGGTCTTCTCATCAGTGAAGCCACACCCATCGCTCAAGAGGGAATTGGGTACTTTTCATGTCTATACTCTTTTTTCTCAATTAAATTTCAGATTGAGGTCGGTTATTTCACTGCGTATACATAAATTGATGACATGACATGTGACGGTCGGTCATGATTTTCTCCTTCTCTGCATGGCTTGACATTCGACTGGATCTTAAAGATTTACAGGTTGATTGGGTGGGTTTGGTCCAAATCCAGTTTCAGTTTACGATCAAATTAACTATCCAATAATAAATTGCATGAACAAACTATATTTTCCCGAAGTGAAAAATATAGATTTACTGTATAGTACTCCTTAGACTCAGTTTATGATATTGGTTTAGTCAAAAAAAATATATTGGATTTAGGTTTCCACATGTTCCTGGAATTTACACCGAAGAACAAATCGAAGCTTGGAAGAAAGTGGTGGATGCTGTTCATGCCAAGGGTGGCCTAATTTTCTGTCAATTGTGGCACGTTGGTCGGGCATCCCACAAAAGTAATTTCTTTGATTTCTTAGTTCTTACTACATATATATTCTCTCTTGACTGATACTTTCCCTTCGTCGGTATCTTATAATTAGAGTTACTATTGTTTTATTCTAATCTATATCTAGTTTATTAGTATATCAGCCTGGTAAGGGTGCACCAATTTCGTCAACCAACAGGTCCATATCGGAGAACTGGAAAATACTCATGCCTGATGGAAGCCAAAATAATTTCTCCAAACCTCGAGCCTTGGAAACATGTGAAATTCCGAAGGTTGTCGAGCAATTTCGTCAGGCAGCAATCAACTCCATCCGAGCAGGTTAGGCTACGATATTTCTTGTCTTAATTCGCTTATTTTAAATTTGTGACACATGATATGCAAAATTTTCAACTTATCTAATCTTTCTCGTTTAACTGGATCGAGCAAGGATTCATATAGAAATTACATTGGGAAGAGTCAAATGGTGACAAGAAAGTTGACATAGATAAATCGAAGTGAAAATTTCGTCAAAAAAAGTGACTTGTGCGCTTAAGGACGGGAAAAAAAAAGGAATTCTTCTCGTAGTTAAAAGTTGAATATATCACTCAATAAACAAGTGGATGATTGAGATTCTATTACAAGAAATGTCCAGCCTAAAAGTTTATATGTTTGGATGGAGAGGATCTTATCATTATAACCACGTAGTCAATTGATGTGAGATTATATTAGGCTATGTTTGTTTGATGAAAAATGAATGATTTGAAAATTGCATTTTTCAAAATGATTGACTATATCGTTTGAAATGATTAATTAATAAAATATATTTACATTTTCAATAATTATCTATATCCAAATATTTTTATTGATAATGAAAATTTTTTTTCGTTTGTTATTTTTGTAAGTAATACAAGATATTATTTTTAGGAAAATATTTTTCACATCATTTCTTTTCTTGAACAAATAAAGCCTGTTAATATTAAATACCTAAAGCCAAAGTGTACTCCTCACATTATAGATACTCATAGCTCCCAACCAACTTGTTTGCAACCATGTGCCTATGAGTAGACATGTCAAAATGGGTCATGAATCCATTTCTTAACCTATATTTGATAGTTAAATTGTTATATGGGTTAGTTATATTTAATAAATGGGTCATAAATGAGTTTAGAATGGTAAAAATCAAAATAATATGTATGTTAATGAGTTCACAACTTACTTATACTTAATCCACTTCCATGACTCTTTCTTCACTCTCTTTGCCCTCACTTAGTCTTGCGCTAGTTCACTCCTTGGTCACACTTTAGTTTGGGTTTGAGTAGTCCTAGATTGAGTTAAATATGGAAGAGTTTTAGTAATATGGATCAAGTTAGGTGTGGGTCAAACTGAGTATGGGTTGGATTGAGTATAGACCACTAGATTTATATTGCATGAAAATGTTATCTAACTTGATCCACCTGTTTGATGAGTTTATTTATTAGGCATTGCCTAATCCATTAAAGAGTCATATATGTGGTCTTGACCTATATGGATATATGGGAATCATAATGTTCTAACAGTTTATAAGTTAGTAACACGGCATTCATTTGACATCAATGTTTGACAAACGTTAGGTTTCGATGGGATCGAGCTCCATGCGGCACATGGCTATCTCATTGATCAATTTCTAAAGGACGGAATCAACGATAGAACAGATGAATATGGCGGTTCAATTGAAAATAGGTGCAGATTCTTGATGGAAATTGTCCAGTGGTAGTTGCAGCTATTGGCAGTGATCGTGTTGCAGTTAGAATTTCACCTGTGATCAATTTCCTCGATGCCATGGATTCTGATCCACTCAACCTAGGACTCGCAGTGATCAGACAACTTAACACATTCCAAGCTGATATGGGAACAGAACTTGCTTATCTCCATGTAACTCGACCTCGATTTATGCCATCTCCTGAACAAATTGGTACTGAAAATGAAGAAGCCAAGTTAATGCGGACTCTGAGAAGAGCTTATCAAGGTACATTTATGTCAGCCGGTGGGTTCACTCGGGAGCTAGGGATGACCGCTATAGCTGACAGAGATGCGGATTTGATAGCATATGGTCGAATTTTCATTGCTAATCCCGACTTAGTATATAGGTTCAAGATCAATGCACCATTAAATGAGTACGTCCGGGAGACGTTTTATACTCATGACCCTGTTGTTGGATACACAGACTATCCTTTCCTTGACCAAGAAAGTAATGACGAGTACTCTGACATGACAAAAGTTTGTTCTTGAGAGAACTAGATTTGTATTGACTGTCTAAATGGGGGATAAAAGTATTTCGTGCAAGTCTGGTCAATTCCTTCCTGCAATGTTATCTATCTGTTTCCGTAGATGTGTTGTTGCCTTCACTTTTCATGTAGTGATGTTTGCATCCTGCAATTCATGTGTTTAGGCCCGCGTACAGATACGGAAAGTGTTAGAAGATTGTTTACATAAACAAATAAAAATGACCAACTTTTGGTTATTATTGATAAGTGATGGACTTATTTGAAGAGAGCAATTGTGATTATTTATGAATAAAATCATCAGTAACTTGAAGAAAATTGATAACTCGCCAGTGAAGTCATAGACAATACACAATGTGAAATTTATCACAAAAACTTGGAAGTTGATCGACGATGTTATTAAATTTTGCAACAGGCAATTGACATGAGGATAACTATTGGGTGGTTATTTCTATTGCTGCTATTTTAGGATGGTTGTGACTTCTTATAAATAAGTGTCCTAAAAAATACGAGTTAGTGGATAATATAATTTCTTGTAACCGCCATTAGGATGTTATTTCTTTTTTGCTAATGGTATGTAACTCCATTTGTAACTATCGATTGTAGGTTTTAAATAGCCATATTGTACTCTTTGTAAGACCCTACACCAACGAACAAATCTCATTATCATTTAATTTCCTTTCAATTCTAGTACCGTAATTGTAGTTCTCAAATATCTTATTGTAAATTAAGTTTCAACGAATATCTCAATTGTAGTTGGAGTCGTAACTCTTACATCAGCATCGTTGATTGAGTTCCAACATTGTATATTTATTCATATGTACTTTCTCATTGATTAAATTTCAGTAGAGTTTTGTGTTCTTTGATGATGGTTAAATCCCGTTAAAGCACGTTCATCGGTTCCCTTGTGTTTCCATGATACTTCCTATCTACAGTCACCATAAGACCCATCTCCTTTTATAAAAAAACCAAAGAATGACTTTCGGTGTTAAGTATTTCTTTGTCGAGTCTATTGGAGTGTGGTTCATACTCCGCATTGATAGGAAGGCACATGGAGTTTGTGTATACTTTGATATAGACATACATACATACATGCATACATTCATACATATTAATGAAGAAGACATCGGCCTAATTATAAGCTTTATTAAACAACTATTCTATGATAATATCTCCATCAAGATATGCATAATATACATGCGATGTATGTGCAATCTTGAGAGATACAAATAATTAACATAATTAACGGAAATTATTTTTAAAAAAAATCCCTAATTATCTCTAACAACGTCAATGAAACCACTGCCATCTCTCAAGAGGGAATCGGGTACTTTTAATAATCCTTTCTTTTCAATTAAATCACATATTGTAAACGGTTATTTTACTACGTATATATACACTTATGACATGACATATGACTTTTTTGTAGTCTTCTGTGAGAAAAATTGATACTAAATCAATTTATTGTGTGAGTTTGGAATAGAGCCAAATGAAGATGAACAAGTTGATTGGTTCAGTTTGGTTCTAACGCACTTTCAGTTTAAGATCTAATGAACTATCCAATAATTACTTACATGAATAAATTATATTTTCTTGAAGTGAAATATATATATATATATATATATATAACTAACTGTATATTACTCCTTAGACTCTGTTTATCATTTTGGTGTAGTCTAAAAGCACATTGGATGCTTGAGCTATTACTCCTTAGACTCTGTTCAATCTCGATTGATCCATTTTACTATGTTGTTATCTCGTGAAATAGAGTTATGTTATTGCTTAATCATAATTTATTTCTAGTTTATTAGTATAGCAGCCTGGTGAGGGTGCGCCAATTTCGTCAACCAACCGGTCCATATTGGAGAATTTCTCCAAGCGTCGAGCCTTTGGAAGCATATGAAATTCCGAAGGTTGTCGAGCAGTTTCGTCAGGCAGCAATCAGCTCCATACGAGCAGGTTAGGCTACAAGATTTCGTGTCTTAATTCACTATCCTAAGCTGTTTTCCATTTTAATTTTGATAAGACTTGACATTGAAAAATTTTCCACTTATGTAATGTTGCCGTTCACGTGCACTGAATGAGGATTCAAATAAAAATTGTATTGAACAGAGTCGAACGGTTACAAGATAGTGACCTGACAATGTAAGTGAAAATTTACGTTACGAAAGTGACTTGGTGCATTTAAAAGCGAAAAGAGAATTCTGTCTCATGCTCAAGATTGATTATATCGCTCAATAAACCTGCTGATTCTATTGAGACTATTTATGAATAAGGCGCATTACAATCACGTAATGAAGTGATGTAAGATTACAATTGACAGCTATATTAATGTTAGGTACCCTAAAGACGACATGCACTGGACGCATTGTCATGATCATTTTTATAGATCCACTTAACTCTCAAACGACCTTATGTGACCCTATACCTATTAGGCATTGCCTAGTCCATCCATGGAAATTTTTTGCGTGGCCCTGACCTACGCAGATCGAGTGAATGGCAATGATGGTTCAAACATTTTAAGAGTCAGTCCTACAGTGTTCTTCTGACATTATAGTTGGACAATGTTGGGTTTCAATGGGATCGACCTCTATGCAGCACATGGCTATCTCATTGATCAATTCCTGAAGGATGCAGTCAACGATAGAACGGATGAATACGGTGGTTTAGTTGAAAATTGGTGCAGATTCTCGATGGAGATCATTTGAACGGTAGTTGCAACTATTGGCGGTGATCGAGTTCAGTTAGGATTTTCGCCTCTGTCCAATTATGTCGATGCCATGGATTGTGATCTACTCAATCTAGGATTCATGGTGATCAAACAACTCAACACATTCGAGGCTGATATGGGGCGAGTCATGCCATCAACTAGTACAGACGATGAAGAAGCCAAGTTGTAAGAAATGCTCATCAAGGTACATTTATGTTAGCCAGCCAGTTCACTCAAGAACTAGGGATGAAGGCTGTGACCGATGGTGAAGCCGATTTGATATCATACAGTCAAACTTTCATTTCTAATCATGATTTAGTATGTAGGTTCAAAATTAATGCACCATTAAATGAGTGCGTTGGAGAGACATCTTACACTCATGACCTTATTGTTGGATAGACGGACTATCATTTTCTTAACCAAGAAAGTAATGATAAGGAGTCTCACATGACAAAGGTATGTTCTTGAGGGTCCTAGATCTGCATTAATTGTCTAAATGAGGCTTAAAAGTACTTGGTGTATCTTATGGATGCTTGAATTGGTAAAAATTGGTGAATCAAATGAGGACATTTATTTTGTTATTTACACTTTAAAAAAAAAAAAAAAAGTAAATCGTTTAAAAATCTAGAGAGAGAATGTCCATTTCATACAAAAAATGTACATCCGTATTCATTAATTTCTTTGAAACTGTTTTTTCCTAATCTTTGATCAAAGAAAACTTTCTCCAATTAGACATCCAAATTGGTGTTCTACATATATACAAATTATGGAAGATTGTCCAATCAATCATAAATTGTCCAATTAGTCCTAAACCTATTGTAAGTATACCAATTCATTCATACTCTTCAATTTTGCTAATTTAGTCCTAAACATTTGCAAGAAATTCTAATATAATCATTTCGATCAATTTTTGCCAGAAATCTCTTACATGTTAATGTGCTACATAGAACAACCAACGATAACTGAACTGCCATGTTGGCCATTTCTAGCGAAATTAATCCAAAGGATTACATTAAAATTTCTTGCAAAGGTTTAGGATTAAATCGAGTTCGAAATCTTCACTGGAATTATGCTTCAAAATTCGAACGCTAATAAATGAATAATAAGTAAGCAGGTTCTATTCAAGCGTCCAACAAGACTAATATCATGCCATTTTGTAAATCGACTTTTGATAAACCAATCTCTACACATGTATCTAATAAAATTCTTTAGAATATCGAATTAATCTATCCTAATTGTGTGCAAATTCCCTTCTCGAGATTCAATTTGGCTTGCTTGGTGACACTGTAGAGAAGCCATCGCGTTATTACTTTTTTGGTACATCTGACTTATAGACATAATAGCTAAAACTGTAAACATAAATGGAGTAATAGCGATCGTTGGGATGAACCATGCAGTCATGCCATACTGGTATCGTCAGCTGAGTGGCGACTCTTTTGCTGCGGTGGTGCAGGGTAGTGCTTGCGCCGATGACAAGATGCAGAGCCTTAAATGGCACTCCGCAACCGGCTATGGTGGAGTGGTATGGGCAGAGGATGACTCTGCCTTCTCATCACTGAAGGCACTGTGGTTTCCGAGACCGGGGCCGGGTAATTTCATAAATGTGTTGATAATTCAATCGAGTTTCATTTATGGGAGAGAGCTGCATAATGTACCATCTCCAAAACTACAGGAAACATCCATTTAGCTTTAGATTTCATGTTATCATTCAAGATGAATCTTTGGTCAGAATATAAGCACATTGTCCTTGGACCCAGTCTCACTTTGTAGACTTAACAGCATGTTTTTCTTTATCTTTTCCTTTCTTTTTCTTTTTTCGCTCTTTTGAAATTGTTTCTTTCCTTAAACTTATTATAGAGTTCATGATAAATGAACATAGGTTTTCCCATGGGCATGTTTGTTATACCGAGGAACAAGTGGAAGCATGGAAGAAAGTGGTGGATGCAGTTCAAATCGAGGGTGGCTCCATCTTCTGCAGAAAGTTAGGAAGATATTTTATGAGGTAAAAATTAAAAAAATGAATTTAAAAAAGTTAAAGAGGAAAAGCACAATAATATTTACTTTATGAGGTGAAATTGTGTCCTGAAATTTTCAAAAGAATCAAAGTGAGGATGATATTTTCCCCAATATGTTGGGCCCGAAAACCTTGCCGCGGCCCCTACCTTTGTAAAAGGTACTCAAAATGGACAACAAAGGACCGCTAAGAAGAATAAGTTGAATCTATTGCTCTAGTAGTTAGGAATTAGATGATAATTTTTTTCTTTATAATTCTTATTAGGTCCACCGCTAGTGTAAAAAGATAGTTATATATTCATAGTTTGATGAGCGACATGTGTATTTGAATTTTAAAACCATATTCTTCCAAGTGTCCAGCACGTAAATGTGAGACCTAAATTGCACACTGGTAACAAAATTCCTATTTTCTAATTAGAAAAAAGAAAAATATAAGATTTCATTTTCCCCTCTATATAAATTTAATTTGTTTGAGTCTTACCGCACCTATAAACTTTTTATTTGTGGTTTATGTTTTCATAATTAAAAAAATGATTGAAGGGCAATAAATTGACATATAGGGAGAAACTAAACATGTAAAATCAATCTCTCATTTTCTTTTTTCCTTCTAACATTTGAAAAAGCACGTGAGTTATAGTTTGACAATTGCTCAAAGTATAATCGTGTTCATGCTTATCGAATAGCAGCTGCCACAATATTTGAATTCTATTCTGATGAAAATGGAATCCTAGGAGGAATGTTCCATATTCTAACCAAACCTTTTGCACCAGCTCGTCATGCGTTTGTATGGTCTGGAGAGGCTTACTTGTCTTAGATGCTATATCTGTTTTTGGCTTTATTTATTTGTTGCTTTGTCCGGTTCAATGAAGTCGCTGGTTCAATTGAATTCTATGGGCTTGATATTTTGTTGATGATTATACTCTAAAGCGATGGAAAATGGTAACAATCCGAACAATATCGGATTAACGTAACGGAATAGAATAATCTCCTCTATTGTGTAAATTTAATAGGATATGATATAGTATAACAAAATAAACATCAAGCATGCAAACACAAGGCAATTTTTTACATGGAAAACCTCCTCAGAGTGAGGATATTAAAAATCACAGGACCGAAGTCCACCCAAAAATCTTCACTATCAACAAAATCGGGTGAACGAAGTTATTTTCTAATAAATACTAGAGGTACATAGCAACAAAGACCTCAAGAACATCATTCTTGGCAAAATGCATAAATTTCACAAGAGATCAAGGATAAATTTGACCAAAAATGCAAATTTTGATTAATCCACGAAATACTTTGTATAGGGAGCTTCAAATGAAAATCAAACCGTTCAGATTCGAGAAAAGTGCGCCAAAAAACATTTACAAAATTTCAGCTCAATCAAATTACAAAATTGACCTCCAATGCTAGCTTGATATAAATCAGACCGATTCTCAAATCTCAGATTTTCTGCTTGCTCTTTTTCTTTTGTCATTGGTTTTTGCTAATTTCTTTGCAGCCACTACTTAAAAAATAGTAAGAAACCTTATTTCTCCATATAACTTATCATATGGACTCAGCTAGTCCAAAGGTATCACTGATTGACATTTTATTTGTTAATTTTGGTTTAGTCTATCGGCCTGGTCAAGGTACATCAATCTCATCCACCAACTAGTTCAAATTGGAGAAGTGGAAAAATCTCATGCCTGGCGGGACCGACGACATATCGTCAAAAGCTCGAGCTACGGACACATTCGAAGCATCGCAGGTTGTCGAGCAATTTCGAAAGGTTGCTATGGACTTCGTTCGAGCTGGTGGGTCCATATATTTTCTCAATTTATTGCCTTCAATAGGGAAAATTTGACTATTGCAGTTCATGTCATTAAAGTGGAAATCAAACTTTGGTGCGGTCACGTATGAACATTTTGCAGCGTATAAAATTCTATTTTACTGGGGTGTGTGTGGAGGCTAGAGAGAATGAAGTGCAAAAAATTGACAGGTAAATTTAAGAATAAACCAAAGTTGGTAAAGCAAAAGATAGTAACTTAATCGGAGAAAATTTGGTAAATCACTTAAATAAAAGTCAACACCTTCATATGGTAATTGATAAATTTAAATAGTAATTGTTAAAAATAAGATAAGTTTTTTTTTTTGTCATAGACAAGAGAAGTTGGTAATTAAGAAAAAAAGCTAAACAAACATTGATGACTAACTCAAGTAAGAGTCGGTATGGCAAAAGTTAATAATTTAGTTAGAGAAATGTTAGTATCTATTGAAATATATAGCGGTGATTTCTAAAAAAAAGTTGGTAAATTTAATGGGCTGTTAACTCAATAGAAAAATTTCTAAATTAGAATAATTGAGCACTTAAATAACTTTGTAAAAAACTAGTTGGTAACCGAAGAAAAGCTTAGTAAATTTAATGGGTTATTACATTATGTTTCATGATCCCTTAGGTAGCTAGGCGTCTGTCACGCCCCGATCCTCGAACGCATGCCCATCCCTCACCTGGTCAATTAATAGCGATGTCCCAAGCCGCATCGCCGACCCATTCATTTAATATGCACATGCGGAAGCATATAGAAAAAAAAAATCCCCAGACAATAAAACAATGAGATAGAAAAGTAGGGTTATATTTTTGTCACAACTGAAAAACCATAACCAAACTTTTATACACAGCAAACCACATAGTATATAATACAATACTATTCACAAGTCTGATCTACAATACATCCGATCACAACTCGTAGTTTGCAAAACAAGAGTGGGGTTTCAATCCTCCACTCATTCTTCATCTGGATTCTCCTCCTACTCAACGACCCTTCCTCCTTCCACGTTCCTGCTAGAACCTACCATGGGATACTCAGATGATCCTAGGCCTTCAAGGGCAGGAACCACTGGATCAATCACTTCTCCACCTCTAGGTTCTATAATGCCCTCCCCATACACTAATTCTAAAGCATACACAGGCACCTCAAACTCCGGTATTGGGCCCACTCTTCGCCCATTGTTATAATAGTGATACCATGCTCGGTACTGATGGGGCACCCTTTTGGTTCTACCCACATCCACCCAGATGATGGGCTTCACCAATACGTACTCCAGGCCTTCAGCGTGCCCGGGCATTGGCACGTGGAACCTCTCTTTGGTGATTTCCTTCGGCAAACTAGAACACATGGGAGGAGGTAGAGGTGCTGCCATCTACAGGCCTGAAATGGTTATACAATAACCGCTGAGACAACGTCTCAGTGAGTTCTACTCCCTAAAACCCGATTAGTAAACCAATACACTATGGCTGCTGAAGCACATCACAAGACAGGGGGTTTACCTTGGCCTCAGATTCCACCTGCACATTAGCACAGTTCAAATAGGCACCCAATCACATCACACAGATCGATACCTCGATCAATCGACTTAGTTGATTACATGTCAATCCAACCATTCCCCGGTCGTCTCACTTATTCAGTCTCAAATTTTACTCATGGCTCAATGAACATAGTCTACCAATTTTCTTGGCTACAAATTACGGTTCACAAGACACGACCTATCTTTAAATGACAAATTATGGCCCAATGGGTGCGACCTTTAATAGTTGGCAGATTACGGCTTTATTAGGCACGACCCCTATCGGGTGGTAATTTACGGCCCAACGAGCGCGACCTTTATTGGGTGGCGATTTACGGCCCAACGGGTGTGACCTCTATCGGGTGGCAATTTACGGCCCAACGGGCGCGACCGACTCCAAATTCAGTGACAAAACTCAGCCCCACTGGCACAGCCACACTTTGGCGGCTTTCGAGGTTCAGCTTACAACCTCCCACAGTCAATTTCTAATTGAACACCGACACTGATTAATTTTGGGATAAATCCCCACATACTCATCAACTTACTCAATTTTCACAAACCAGTACTCAATTAAATAAACAGAAAGCATCACCGCAATCAACACGAAATTTTGGTCGTCGACATCCCGGTCTAATTTCCGGAAAATAATTAATTAATTAAATAAATTCAAAAATTAATTAAATAAATACTAAAAATCCAACTTAGGCCCATATCACCTAATTGGAAGCCGAGACGGACTCGGAAAATTTCTGAGACCCGTTCAGTAAATACTAGCACATATCTACTAGCTAATGACTATGTCTAACCACCTAACATGCATTGTTAAGTCACTAATTTAATTGATCTAAACTAATCTAACCTCCTAATCATGCTTAATTAACACTAATCAATCCCTAAGCATAGTTAGCAAACTAAACAGGGTTTAGTGAGCTAAACTCACCAGTTTAACAATCCGTTCGGATTGAAACGTCGGGAACGTCATGGGGGACGTTTTTCTCCAAAGCGGGCCTAAGGTCCAAGGCCCACAAGCACCTCAAAACGGGCTTGAAAGTGGCTGCGAGACCCACTTTCTAACTTGCTGGTCGCTGCTAGAAATGGAGAGAAAAGAGCTTGGTTTAGCGCGGTGAGGCTCGGGAAAGATATAATAGGCCAAACCGGACCTTGGCGAGGCTTTACCGGTGAAGAAACGACTAAGGACAGCCCTGGCTAGACTCGGGACAGTGAGAGGAAGCTGTTGGATGGCGCGACTGAGCGGAGAGGGGCGGATGTGCGCTGCAGTGCGCGAGAGTGGCGAGGCGCGCGAACGGTAGCGATGCAGGCAGTCACGGCGGCGGCACAGGCAGTCACGGCGGCGGCGGCTTGCTCCGGTTGTTGGTCTCCTTCTTGCTGGTGGCGCACGGGCTGAGAGAGAGAGGAGAGGAGCTTGGTCAGTTGGGGTAAGAGAGAGAGAGAGAGGATAGAGTTGAAGTTGGAGGGGGAGCCCACATGCCTTCAATTTCCACCAAGTTGTCTACCAAGACTTGCCCACCAAGCCAACAACCCATGGCTGTTATTAACCCACCAACACACCTCTCACAACCTCTCAAATGGTCCAAGAATGCTAGGGAAAGGGGGAGCGACGAATTTTGAAAGAGAGGGCATCAATTGGTCACTTATTTCACTTCAATTCAACCTTAATGGGCCCTCATAAATCCAATTGATACCTCATTGATCATCTTGATAATTTTCCTCACCCATTTATCCATCATGCTTCCCAATTTTGCTATAAAAAATAATTACCGGCTTTTTTTTGAACAAAAACGACCTAGTGACGACTTTTTCCCAAAAAGTGTCGGGTGTTAGAAAAATCTTTTGAGACTGAGTCAACACTCCTAGAATTTGTTGTGACATGACGGGATCTTCAATTTCTGAAATCAGACTTGAATTGGCGGTTAATTTCCACTCAGCACGTTTTTAGCGTGACCTAGGCTACCGGGTAACTTTCAGAAATTTTTAGAGCAAATGACCCATTGTCGATTTTCTTCGAGCCACTATGAACCCACTTGACTCATTGGCGACTCTCGGTTGTCATGAAAATCTCGAGAATTCAAATACGGACATAGGGTACCGAAACGATAATAAAATTTGTCTAGTGTCGGTCAACGAGAATTTTCCAATTTAGTGCTGTCACCCACAATTAGCCACACATCTCAGTCGAACCAACCTATATCTGATCTCAAATCAATTTATATCTGTGCCATAGTGATCTCGACAGATGATCACGATCGAGAAGCCGATTTCCTAGTTGAATTCTTAAGTCTATTTGCCTTAAAATCCTTAATGGTTTCCCCATATAGTCTAGTTATCTCGAGAGTGATCAGCTCTGAGAACAGCCCTATAGGCGCGTTAATGAAATGCCCGATTTATTCAGTAGAAAACAGGGTTAAAAATTTGGGATGTCACAACTTTTCCCCTCTTATAAAAATTCCGTCCTTGAAATTTAAACCTTTATCAATCCTTAAACAAAAAGGTGGGGTGTTGTCGTCTCATCGAGTCTCACTTTTCCACGTTGCTTCTTCAGTCTCGTGGTGTTGTCAGACCACTTTGACCAAGGGGACCTTCTTGGTTCACAAAATCCAATCTTTCTGAGTCATAAACTGAATCGAGCTTTTTATGTACGACACTCTGTCGTCCACGTCTAATTTTTCAAGATTTAGCACGTGGGTCGTGTCAGGCTCATATGTCCTTAACATCGACACATGAAAGACATCATGCGCTTGTGCTAACCTTGGCGACAATGCAAAACGATACGTTAGGATCCTGATTCTCTATCTAGAATTTCAAAGGGACCTACGTACTTCGGTTCTAGTTTTTCCCTCCTTGCCGAAGTGCAAGGTATCCCTCATTGGTGACACCTTTAGAAAGATGCAATCACCAAATTTGGATCTCTAAGGGCCTTCTAGCCCAACGATACAACCTTTCTGACGGTTCTGAGCGGTCCACAATCTGTTTCTGATCACGGCAACTGCAATCATTGACTACTGAACTGACCCTCGGCCTGTGATCTTTCTTTCTCTGACCTCATCTCAACTGACTGAAGTTCTGTACACTCTGCTATGCAAGCTTCAATAGGACCAATCTAATCTAGATTTGATATAGATCCGTCACTAACACTCCATGTAGACGAAACCTGACATATATACCCTTCGGTATGCCTACTCGAATCGAGATCTTTCTGTAGCATGATAAGGTGAGCCGACTTTGTTAGTCTGTCGACTACTACCTCAAATGGAATCAGTACTCTTCTGACTCCTTGGTAAGCCTTACACAACATTCCCTCGTGATATCAATCTTTATATAGGTCTACCAATCGAGCTGACACCGATTCTGACCTACTTTGTACCGTATGATCAAATGCTGCAATACTATAGTGACTTTCCTAACGAGGTCTTCTCCTCAAGTTCTGTACTGTCTGACACCTATCATCACTCACGATACTTCAACGTTCCATCTTACGAAATCTAAACATCAACTTTTCCCTTATCGGCATCCTCTTGCAGGATTTTCTGAACATCCTAGTCTGTCAACTGAAACGTGTTAACCCTATACTGGACTTCCGGTTCAGTTCTAAGGGTGGCCAAAAAAATTTCCAAGGGTGGCCCACCTCAAACTTGAAAATTGAATCTTGAGCTCTCTCAAGTAAATTCCATTCCCTGATCACCATCTATGCAACTGCAGACTTCCAACTTAGTGCACCTGCAACTTAATGCGTCTTTCCAAGGTGACACAAGACATCTCAATCAGAGTTCTTCTAAAATTCTAACTCATAACGTTGTCTTCGATATAACTTCCTCCCTGATTCTCAACTGATGACATCCTATCGTCAAGTCGATCCTTGAAAGTATCGACACCCTTATTTTTTTTACCGATCACACACTTCATTGATTTTTTACAATGAACACCTGTTCTTGATTGTCACTCGATCGAGTCGACGATAGTTGATGCATACTCATAACGAACCGTCTTTCTTTTCTCACAAACGAAACTAATGTTTCCCCAAGGTAATGCACTGATATGCATGAATTCCTATGACAACACATCTATAGAATCTTGGACTACGGAGATGTCCCCAACCCTTAGTTCTCCAATTTGTCTTACCTATGACAATCACCACGTAACCCTGGGCAACCTCCGTCTAACAAATAGGTTGCCTCTCGCAACGAGATTTAGGGAAATCGAGGGTCCTTATCGACTTATGATAAATTCGAAATTTTCCTCCTTTGATGGATTAAACCATATCACATTGCAACAAAAATTCATTACAACAAAAGCTCCTCGAGCCAAATCGTTTCATATACGGTATCAAAGTTATACATAGGCAAAGGATTCAAGTACATTTGTAACTAGCGATTCTGCTTTATATGACTTCATTACAACAACTGAAGTTTTATAAACTTAACCAAAATTCTGTTGCGCCACTCTGATAAAATTGCTTTGGGGACATTGCCCTTCCTGCTCAGTGCATACTCGATTCATCTTTGAGCTAGTGGTTCATTCAATGGAACTATACCTGCGATCATGTCAGGCGTAGCTTCAGCCTGACCCTATGTAATTGCATACACACTGCCCTGAACTGGAGGTCTTAGCTGTCCTCCTTGTGGCATATTTTGAGGGACATATCCTCTAGTCTGTCCCATTTGCAGCGGGGATGGGAACTAATGTGGTCTCCCTTGTCTTTTGGGACAGTCCCTGACTATGTGACCTAGCTGGCCACACCCAAAACAAGTACACGCTAGAATGGCATGGGGCGGATCCGTGTTGCCTTCCACACAGGTGACACACGCCATTCTGGCTAGACCCTGTCTTTCCGATTCCACCCTCCCTATTGGGCGGGATCCGAAATCTATTTCCAAGCATAGGCCTCTTTCCTTAGCGGATGCTGTCCTTATGGGAGTTAAATCTCGATCCAGATGAGGCGGCTCTCTCGTTCTGATCTTTTTCTATCTTCTGGGCTCTCCCGTAAATATCATTATAGGGATCTAGAGAGACCAGTATGCTTCTCAAGTCCAGCCTGAATCTGTCCCTAAACATTCTCACTCGATTTGTCGGATTCTCTATCAATTCTAGAGCATACTGCGAAAGTTCAGCGAATTTCGCCTCATATTGATCGACAGTTAGGGAGCCTTGGCAAAGACGTTGAAATTCCGCCATCTTCACCTCTCTGGCCGTCTCTGAGAAGTATTTGTCATTGAAGGCCTCTAGAAAGGCGTTCCACTCTAGAACAACACCTTTTGGAAATATTGCTCCTCAGGTAGTCTTCCACCAAGTATTTGCAAATTCCTCTAGTTGATAAGTTGCAAGGACTTCCTTCTCCGTTTCACTGCACATCAGTAGTGCAAAAGCTTTTTCCAACTTCTGGACCCATGAAGCAGCAGCTTCAAGGTCTCTGGTCCCAGTGAACTAAGGCGGATTCAATTTTAAAAATTGTTCCACCAACTTGTGAATTGGTCTTATAGCAACCAATATTCCTGGCGGACCTTTGACATGTGTAGCGGTAGGTGCAACGGCAGGTATGGTGGCAGGGGCGTTTTTAGCAGCTGCGGCAATAGCAGCAGTAGCAGTGGCTTGAATGACGGCTTGATTCTGAGCCTGCTGATCCATACGATTCCCTATAACTTCTAATATATGCATGATCCTATCAAATCTAGGATCACCAAGGGCTTCTACCTGAGCACCAGTTGGTGCTTCTCCACTGGCACTGGCTTGAGCCGGTGCCCTACCTCTGCCTCGGGTACCGATTCTGATCGGCCCTCTACCCCGAGTCACGGCCCTACTGGCCCTCTTAGCAAGAGTTCTTGGCTCCTGGTCGCTCATGGTTCAGCTTATACTAACACCTATCTTCCCAATCGACACTAGATTAGAAAATGAGCAATTCACACACGACAAACAACTTTACCAATCAACTAACATCGACATGCACCAAGCATGAATTTAAAGGCCATCCTACCACTATCCCATAGGTCATCAAACCTTATCACTCCAATTCCTTAAACCATGCTCTGATACCACTTAAACAGGATATCACGCCCACATCCTCGAATGCGTGCCCATCCCTCACCTGGTTAATTAATAGCGACGTCCCAGGCCACATCGCCGACCCATTCATTTAATATGCGCATGCGAAAGCATATAGAAAAAAAATCCTCAGACAATAAAACAATGGGATAGAAAAGTAGAGCTATATTTTTCAGAACTAAAAAACCACAACCAAACTTTTATACACAGCAAACCACATAGTATATAATACAATATTATTCACAAGTCTAATCTACTATACATCCGATCACCACTTGTAGTTTGCAAAACAAGAGTGGGGTTTCAGTCCTCCACTCATTCTTCATCTAGATTCTCCTCCTGCTCAACGACCCTTCCTCCTTCCATGTTCTCGCTGGAACCTACCATGGGATACTCAGATGATCTTGGGCCTTCAAGGGCGGGAACCATTGGATTGATCACTTCTCCACCTCTAGGTTTTGCAATGCCCTCCCCATACACTACTTCCAAAGCATACACAGGCACCTCAAACTCCGGTATTGGGCCCACTCTTTGCCCATCGCTATAATAGCGATACCATGCTCAGTACTGATGGGGCACCCTTGTTCTACCCACATCCACCCAAATGATGGACTTCACCAATACGTACTCCAGGCCTTCAGCGTGCCCAGGCATTGGTGTGTGGAACCTCTCTTCGGTGATTTCCTTTGGCAAACCAGAACACATGGGAGGAGGTAAAGGTGCTGCCATCTACGGGCTTGAAATGGTTATACAATAACCACTGAGACAACGTCTCAACGAGTTCTACTGCCTAAAACCCAATTAGTAAACCAATACACTATGGCTGCCTCAGCACATCACAAGACAAGGGGCTTACCTTGGCCTCAGATTCCACCTGTACATTAGCACAGTTCAAATAGGCACCCAATCACATCACACGGATCGATACCTCGGTCAATCAACTTAGTCGATTACATGTCAATCCGACCATTCCCCGGTCGTCTCACTTATTCAATCTCAAATCTTACTCACAGCTCAACGAGCATAGTCTACCAAATTTCTTGGCTACAAATTACGGTCCACAGGACACGACCTATCTTTAGGTGGCAAATTACGGCCCAATGGGCGCGACCTTTAATAGGTGGCAGATTACAGCCTTATTAGGCACGACCCCTATCGAGTGGCAATTTACGGCCCAACGGGGGCGACCTCTATCAGGTGGCTATTTACGGCCCAATGGGCACGATCGACTCCAAATTCGGTGGCAAAACTCAGCCCCACTGGCACGGCCACACTTTGGCAGCTTTCGAGGTTCAGCTTACAACCTCCCATAGTCAATTTCTAATTGAACACCGACACTGATCAATTTTGGGATAAATACCCACATACTCATCAATTCACTCAATTTCCACAAACCAGTGCTCAATTAAATAAATAGAAAGCGCCACTGCAATTAGCACAAAATTTCAGTCGTCAACCATCTCGGTCTAAATTTCGGAAAATAATTAATTAATTAATTAAATTCGAAAATTAATTAAATAAATACTAAAAATCCAACTTATGCCCGTATCGCCTAATTGCAAGCCGAGACGGACCCGGAAAATTTCCGAGACCTGTTCAATAAATACTAGCACATATCCACTAGCTAATGACTATGTCTAACCACCTAACATGTATCGTTAAGCCACTAATTTAATTGATATAAACTAATCTAATCTCATAATCATGCTTAATTAACACTAATCAACCCCTAAGAATAATTAGCAAACTAAGCAAGGTGTAGTGAGCTAAACCCACCCATTTAACAATCCATTCGGATTGAAACATCGGGAACGTTGCAGTGGACGTTTTTCTCCAAAGCGAGCCTAAGGTCTGAGGCCTACAAGCACCTCAAAATGAGCTCGGAAGTGGTTGCGAGACCCACTTTCTAACTTGCTGGTCGCTGCTGGAAATGGAGAGAAAACAGCTCGGTTTAGCGCGATGAGGCTCGAGAAAGATCGAATAGGCCAAACCGGGCCTTGGCAAGGCTTTACCGGTGAAGAAATGGCTAAGGACAGCCCCGGCTAGGCTCAGGACAGTGAGAGGAAGCTGCTGGACAGCGTGGCTGAGCGGAGAGGGGCGTACGTGAGCGGCAGCGCGCGGGAGTGGCGAGGCACGCGGATGGCGACGGTGCAGGCAGTAACGGCGGCAGCGGCTTGCTCCGGCTGCTGGTCTCCTTCTTGCTAGTGGCGCATGGGCTGAGAGAGAGAGAGGAGAGGGGCTTGGTCGGTTGGGGTAAGAGAGAGAGAGAGGATAGAGTTGAGGTTGGAGGGGGAGCCCACATGCCTTCAATTTCCACCAAGTTGTCTCCCAAGACTTGCCCACCAAGCCAACAACCCATGGTTGTTATTAAGCCACCAGCACACCTCTCACAACCTCTCAAATGGTCCAAGAATGCTAGGGAAATGGGGAGCTACGAATTTTGAAAGAGAGGGCATCAATTGGTCACTTATTTCACTTCAATTCAACCTCAATCGACCCTCATAAATCCAATTGATACCTCATTGATCATCTTGATAATTTTCCTCACCCATTTATCCATCATGCTTCCCAATTTTGCTATAAAAAACAATTACCGGCTTTTTCTGCACAAAAATGACCCGGCGACAACTTTTTCCCAAAAAGTGTTGGGTGTCAGAAAAATCTTTTGAGACTGAGTTGACACTCCTAGAATTTATTATGACATGACAGGATCTTCAATTTCTAAAATCGGACTCGAATTGGCGGTTAATTTCCACTTGGCGCATTTTTAGCGTAACCTAGGCTACCGAGTAACTTTCAAAATTTTTTAGGGCAAATGAGTTGTAGTCAATTTTTTCGAGCCACTATGAACCCACTCGACTCATTGGCGACTCTCGGTTGTCGTGAAAATATCGAGAATTCAAATACGGACACAAGGTACCAAAACAATAGTAAAATCAGTTTAGTGCCGGTCGACGAGAATTTTCCATTTAGTAGTGTCACCCACAATTAGCCACACATCTCAATCAAACCAACCTATATCGATCTCAAATCGATTTATATATGTGCCGTAATGATCTCAACGGATGAGCGCGATCGAGAAGCCGATTTCCTAGTCGAATTCTCAAGTTTATTTGCCTTAAAATCTTTAATGGTTTCCCTAGATAGTCTTGTAATCTCGAGAGTGATCAGCTTTGAGAACAGCACTATAGGCACGTCAATGAAATGCCAGATTCATTCAGTACAACATTTATGCTATCGTCCGTGGGTCATCAAAAGAAAAAAAGAAAACAAAAAGTTGATAAACAATAAAAAATTGATAAATTATAAAAAATATTGGCAAATAAATCAAACAAGAGTTGTAAACCAAAAGTAGTTCGTAAAGGATTGATGATTTGCTTGAATGAAGATTGGTAAATTTATATAAGGACCGGCAAATTTAATGTAGCAGTAAAATATGCATATAAAAGTTGGCCAAAGATTAAAAAAAATGGTAATTTGTAAATTGTAAAAAATGGAAATTTTATATATATGTTAGCTAATTCTCAACATGTTGTCGGGCAATTTGATGAACCTTTTTTTTTTTTTTTGAAATAGATAGAATAGTAAAATCACCAAAATGAATGTTTAACGGAGTGAAATTCAAACACAAAGTGTATTAAAATATTACCTTATATTACTTGACAACAGATCCTATATATTCTTTATATTCATATGGTCTCCCTCTACCTATCAGCTTAAGTTATTGGTTTGGATTTTCTAACATGATATCAAGGTTAGTGCTATCCTTTTTGCAAATGTGCATCCCCATTAGCCATTTATAATCAAGTATGGTTGGGTTGGATTTTTTTTTTTAAAAATAAAATAGCTTACTTACCTATTACATCTAAAGAGAACTCCTTTTACCCGTTAAATATCTTTTAGTTTTAGAATTCTGATCAACGTTACGTTGCATATTCCACATTAAAATTCTCCGCGTGATTGCCGGCAAATATCTTCAACTGACCATTGAAAGAGTGGAGGGACAGGAATTGGAATGGGCTTTAGAAAGAAAATGTTAACAATGCCGTTATCAGTTCACACTTCAGTCCTCAGTATACAACAAAAGTACGTGGCCAACAGACAGGCTGTAGGACATATGAAGTTTCTCTTTCAGTGATCTTTGGAAATATCTTGACTGCCATATAAAATGGCCTTTAGTCTGTTCACTGCTGGACTGGTGGAGGGAGTGGACCATTTTTAATGCATTTTGGCTGCATCTTCTAACTTTTTTTCTAGTGATGGTCGATTCAATCCCCTCGGGTTGAGCTTAGCGCACAAAGGAAGCATAATTTTGCAAGGACAAGCTGGGAAGGAGAGGGTATTGTGTTTACACTAGGGGTTACTCATTCAGCGTACTCACGACAACTTGAATTAGGCTGCAAATTGAGATAGCTAAGTCCAATCTTTACTCAAACATACACTTGGATAAGCTGAGCACGATCACCAATTGAGTCTACTATAGCTCGATCGCATGCGTTTGGCCACTAGGCCTGATCAAAAGAAAGTCATCGTTGTAAATCGTAGGATTGATTGATGATTGTTGTATTTTCCATTAATTATATGTTTATAGTACGTATAATAGGGAAATTTTCTGCAATATAGTGTTACATTAGATAGACAAGTAGTCCCAATTAAAGTTTTATACACCTCATGTACATTACATTAATGTGAGAATTATTGCCACATCTCTCCATGGAATTATGGTTTTATCACACAGTTGTGATTAAATAGGTCAATTTATCTGTGAGAAAGATACCAAATGACAAACATCGAAGCATCAAATCCCCTAAAAAGGTCAAATGAGACAAACTTGACAAATGTCATGCGTGAAATTAGGGAAAACCTTTTCTTTCACGTTGCTCCCTGAAATCCGAGAAACCCTAAAAGATAGGGAATTCGCGATGTCCACTCAAATTCATGGCCAAAGCTCGGACAACGGAAACCAAGACTTTGCAGTCTGCAGGAGCTGCACTTTTAGCTGTCTTGTATGTCCTCTTATGCCATCATTTCTCTCCTCCCATGTGCTCGGGGACCACCTTGTTGATTCTCTTAAGATTATTATTTTCGGACGCTCCCTCTATAACTTCATATAATTCAAATTCCTCTTCTTCTTTTTTCCATTTAAATAAACTCTTAAAAGAAAGTTAGAAGTACTCCAATAATGTAGAGCGAAATTCGCCCCTTTGTGATGAGCAATGTGGTTTATTTGTCCCAGAAATTATATAGTTCCTATAGTTAAATCAAACGCACAATTGGTTATCCAAAAGTTGTAAGGGTAATGTTTTCTTCAATCTCTAATAGCTGGGAACTTCATCTAACCTGTCTTTGATTATTGAATTATATGTCTAAATATAACCTGCTTGTAAGTTAAAGAAGCACAAAATCCATAACGAGAGAGAGGTGTTTTATTTGTGTTAATCCAAGTTTTAATTGAGTGACAAGTACAGTATTCTTGTACTTAATGGTTTATTGGTGGTGTAGTTCTCTATTTGAGTTGAGTAAAATTCTAACCAAAGAGGTGCAAAAAATAAAAATTCTAAGCTGAGATACACTTATAAACAATCTAGCATAGATTGATCATTATGTGCCACTTTTAAGATAATACGGGACTTCTAGCGAAAATTTCAAGTTTTGAACTTCTTATTGAGTTCTTCCAATTGAAAATGTATTTGGAGTTCATATTCTTTAAAGAGACGAATATTCTTTTACGAAGTCCGAAAAAATCTTAAGATATTTTCTCATGGTCCTCTATTTCCAAACTAAAAGAACCTCCTTGTTCTTTTCTGTGAAGAGATTACCCTCCGACAGGTGTCACGAATCGCAATCTGTCTGCTTCCAGTGTACCCCTGTCTTGCATTGCCATGCACGTGAATCCCTGCATGGGGTCTCTTATCCTCTCGGCCAATCACCAATGCCTCAGAACATCCCACAATGTGCCGCTCTATATAAACCTCCCCGAGAATCCCTCAAACACACATTCGAAAGGAAATCCTTCTCCCAAGAAATTAAAGAGTTGGCATAAAG
Source organism: Eucalyptus marginata (assembly GCA_014182565.1). Lineage (NCBI taxonomy): Eukaryota > Viridiplantae > Streptophyta > Magnoliopsida > Myrtales > Myrtaceae > Eucalyptus > Eucalyptus marginata. Next base: position 43,183,267 of record CM024587.1, on the reverse strand, counting down.
ATGTCAATACTCCAAACCTTGATTCTGTTCTCCTTCCTCCTCTCCGCCTCCCACGCGGCGGTCCAGGACTTCTGCGTTGCAGACTTCTCGGCCCCCGAGGGCCCCGCGGGCTACTCCTGCAAGAAGGTCTCAGCAGTCACCGTGAATGACTTTGTCTTCTCAGGCCTCGGCGTGGCTGGGAACACCTCTAACCTCATCAAGGCTGCGGTGACCACGGCATTTGTAAACCAGTTCCCTGGCCTGAATGGGCTTGGCATCTCCTTGGCCCGCCTGGACATAGCCCCTGGTGGGGTCATTCCATTGCACACGCACCCGGGTGGCTCGGAGGTCCTCCTTGTCCTCCAAGGGACGATTTGTGCCGGGTTCATCTCATCATCAGCGAACACCGTCTACTTGAAGACCCTCAACAAAGGGGATAGCATGATTTTCCCTCAGGGGCTATTGCACTTCCAATTGAATTCTGGTAAAGGTCCAGGACTTGCCATAGTCAGCTTCAGCAGTCCGAGCCCTGGGCTTCAAATCGTGGACTTTGCTCTATTCGCTAATAATTTTCCTTCTGAGTTGGTGGAGGCCACCACTTTCCTTGATGATGCTCAGGTCAAGAAGCTCAAGGGCGTTCTTGGTGGCACTGGCTAAGTGGCTAATTTCATTTTCGTCGAGAATCCATCCATTAAGAATCACCACCTTTTCAAGTCTCTTCAAAAAAATGAAAGAAAATAATAATTTAGCTTATATGCTCGTCGTCAATGGCTTTCCATGGATTTTTCTTGTTAAGTTGTATTTGGTTTGCTATTGTGTTGAAGTGAGTCATTGGAGTGGAGATTTGATTATTAGTGCTTTCTAACTTGTTGTTCTGTTCGGACTATGGAGCAAAATGCCTCCCTTTCTTCATTGAATTTTGAGTAGATGAATAAAAGTATGTTGCTTCGTCAATTCCTTGAGAGCTAATGTTCATCTAGGAAAATGTGCTCGATAAATCAAGTGATGCAGTAATATCATCCACCCATTATAGATGAGACTACAGTAGAATTTGAATCCTATCTAGAAAGGGATAAACTAACATTCAGTGTTGCATTCATATAATGACGGCTGACATCATGCCGATCAAAGCATTATTTATTAATGGCACGTCATGCCAACACTTTCAATATGTTCATTTAGTATTGTCCAAGGCCAAGTGGACCAATTCATTGATGCGGACTTTTCTACACGACTTAATTATGGATGCAGATTCTGTTTTAGAGCCTAGCTTTGGATTTGTTTCATTTTTTCTAAATACACTAGAATCTTGTCACGATCATTTGTAGAATAAGCCAATAATGTATGCGTACGGATCACGTGAACCTAGCTCACACTACTGTTAGACTAGTGGGTTCTACATGGGCCCACTTCATCCAATGGTACATGTGAGATGAGCTCACATGCATCGAGGGCATCTAAGAATTTTTTTTTTTCTTATACAGTACTTGTTCTGCCTTAAAAGTGTTGAAATACGGCATTTGATTAGTTGGTTAACAATTACTTCATAAAATTTCTAAACAATTATCTTTTAAATCCATTTTTGGATTCTACAACTCTAATGCCGCCAGAAAGCTCGACTCACTATTGTTAGGTGTAAGTATTGTTTGATTTAGATCCTTGGGTATTTATTTGATCATGTGTTTTCCTCGAAAAGGTGGCTATGTGATTTGAGACCAACAAGGGTGTCGGCCAAATGATATCTTGTTGGAAAGCTTACAATGAACTTGGGTGCTCACAAAGTTTCGGGGTGAGACGACGTAATTCAAGGAAATGATGCTAGCATTTCAATCTCTATCTATCTGTCAATGGATATAAAAGTGGATCAAACTCGCACGATGATGACTCATGTAGCGCACACTCACACGAGCTCGATGCACTGATTTGCTTTTGACGTCAGTTCGCAAACCTATAATCTGAACTGATGTCTAATTCTAGCAAATATCTAAATTTTAATTTTTATAATGAATTATTACTGATTTAGAAGAAATATTGAAATAAGTTATTTAGGGGCAATTATCAAGTCAGCCCTAAACTTATTATGCCAATTCAAACCTAAACTTTCCAATTTTTATCAATTGAGTTACTTAACATGAATTTCGCCGAAAAAATTAATTCACAAAATTAGGGATTATGACTTAGATATGTTATGCCCAACCCGTTTAAGCTTCAAATCAATAATGCCCTGAGCTTCATCCAACAGAATAGAACTCTCCCCCAGAAATACGGAGGTTATCCATCGTACGCATAGAGACTGGACGAAGCGGATAGAGGAGTCCTATCTCGAGCTTGAGTTTGGCTGGACTGGGCTCTATCAAGCGCCCAGTTCTAATTAATTCTTATTAGGCCAAAATTTCACTTGAAAGAAAAGCCAGGCCCACGACCTTGCAAGCCCATGCACACCTAGACCCAGCCAGCCCGGACAAACGAAACTCTTCCCGAATACGACCCGCGCTCGACCCAGTTCGTAGCCTCCTCTGCTCCCCCACCGCAAACCCTGACGGAGACGGCCGCGGCGAGCGACGGCGGCTGGCCCAGTATCCTTGGTCGCAGTGGCACAGCGAGTAGGATCGGTGGCAGGTTGGCGAAGCAGCGGGCAGTGGTGTCGTGCCAGCAACAACCGTCGGCTGCAACACGGCGGAGGTCTCGTGCGGCCTGGGTCTCCGTGGCTTGGCCGAGATGGGGCTCTCTCTCTGAGATCTCCTCTCCGACCTCCGCCCTCTTGGTGCTCTCCCTCTACCTTCACCCCCTCCGCTCACTCTCTCGAGCTTCTTGGATGTCTCTCCGAAGAAACCCCTCCGCTCTCTCTCCTCCACCCTTCTTTTCTCTCTCTTTGGCTCCCCCTTCTACTGAGCTCGTGCTGTCCTGCTTATAGGTCGAGGTGGCCAGTTGACGGAGGCTTCGGCCTCCGGTCCTTGGCGCACCGACCGGCCTCCCCCGGCCAAATCGGCGTCCCATCAGTCATTACTTACGCCTGCTCTTCTCCTTCATTTTTGCAGCATGCTGTCCTTGTTGCATGAGAAAGGGAGAAGAGAAGGAGAGAAGGGAGAGCCGCTCACGTAAGTTGTAAGGAGGGAGGAGGAAGGGAGAAGGAAGGAGGAGGAGGAAGGTGAGGCCAGGCTGGGCCGTGAGGGGGGAGCTGGCCCCGGTCTTGGGCGAAGACTGGAGAAAAATTAAAAGGGCGGCTAGGCCTGAGCCAAGCCCAAAGCGTTTTTGCCCCTTTTCATCTTTTTTTTTTTTATAGATATATTCTTATATCTATAGGGTAAAATAAAGGGGAAATAAAATAAAAGTAAATCTTAGTAGATGCAAGTAAAATTAATGCCCGGGTGATGCGAATATAATTTTTGTTAGAACTTGATCCCTAATTTTCTATGTAATAAGCATCTAAATATTTAATCAAAATTTATGCATTAATAGCCGTCTCTCTTTGAAAATGAGCTTGTAAATATTGTATTCAAAGACGAATTGATACCAAAATTTTATTCATACATATGCAGTAAAACAAATATTGTTTGGGACTAGGTGTCCTATGCAAAAATTGGAATATAACATAATACATATTAAAACAGATAAAAAGATGCATGTAGTTACTTATAGGGAAGAAGTGATACGGAGCGCAAACCCTGAGTTTTTGGCAAGTGCTAAGGTATCATTTTACTTGATGATGCAAGGAAGCTGCTCTTTCAGGACTCAAACATGTCTCTAGTTGCTTATTGGAACAACACATTGTCACTAAGGAGCCAGAGCTATCTCCGATTGCCTTGACGGTGAGGATTGCTTTGCCAAGACAAAATTGGTATCTAATTTTCCATGCAATAAAAATCTAAATATTTAATCAAAATTTAGGTGTCAATAGTGACCACTAGAGCAAATATTTATAGTAGGTTTTATTTCATCTATTTCACAATTGATATAAACAAAGTATCATAACTAGTACGATTCCAATCACTTTAGTCTAGAGAAAAGAATAGCTCAAGTGCCAAAACTTTACACAAGAGGATACTTAAGTATCAAAAGTTACGAAAATGGCACTTAAGTGCCATTTTTTTTTTTTTTGAAAAACTAGACATTTAAATGCCACCTCTGGCAAACTCCGTCGAAAATCATACGTGATAATCTTTTATTAATTTTGCACTCCTATGTGACTCACCAGAGCTAACTCAGCAAAAAAAAAATGTAAAAATGACGTCGTTTTGGCACGGATTTGAATTCTAATTTAAAAGTTAATTAAATTATATTTAAAACCATTTTCTTTTCTTTTTTTTTTTTTTTAAAAAGGGAAGAAGATGAAAAGTAGCTGAGGGCTTAGTGACCTCGGCCGACCCTCCCCCACCATCGCCAGCCCTTCCTTGCGATGGCGGGGAGGCAACGGCGGCGGCGAGGGTTGAGCCCTCAACTGTTGTTCATCTTCTTCCTTTTTTTTTTTTTTTTTTTTTTTTTTTTTTCTAAATGTGATTTTTAATTTTATTTAATTAATTTTTATATTACTTATTTAGCCACGTGAGTAACAAAACAACGTCGTTTTTGCATTTGTTTAGCCATGTTAACGTGCAAAACAACGTTGTTTTGCACTTGTCTCGTCGAAAAATCACCACGTTAACATTTTTGCTGGATTTTCTCACCGTTGTGACACTTAATTGATCCATTTTACTCGATTTTGGCATTTTTAAGTATTATTTTCCTAACTTTTGACGCTTAAGTATCCCCCCATACCAAGTTTTGACACTTTAGGTGTCCTTTTGTCCTTTAGTCTCCATTGGGTATCATTCTTACCACCAAATTTTTTTATCTCTAGACTTTTTCTATAAATAATTGTTCATCTCTCATTCCATGATGAAAGATATATTACATGATAGCGTGTATTTTGGTAATAAACGTTGAAGTTAATTTTTTACATAGATTATATTTTGAAATATCTGGAGGTTGAATGCTTAAGTTGAAAGAAAAAAAAATTCTGAATCTAAATTATAAAACTAAAGGCTAGAAAAACTAATTTTTCAAAAAAAGTTACATTTGAAGATTGAGTATACTTTGGTACTAAATGTTAAAAAAAAATAAAAAATTGTTTATGTATGTGCAGATTCAATTTTGAAGTATCCATACATTGAAATGTTAAATTGATTGAATTTTAATTTTTATATTAAAATTCAAATTGTGCCAAAACGACGTCGTTTTTGTATTTCTTTGCTAAGTCACCTGCCAACGAGTCATGTAAACAAGCAAAATTAATAAAAAATTACCACGTAAAATTTTCGACGGGATTTGTCGGACGTGGCAATCAATGTTTCATTCTTCATAAAAAGTGACATTTAAGTGTTATTTTCCTAATTTTTGATATTTAAATATCTCGTTATGTCAAGTTTTGATACTTGAAGCGTTCTTTTGCCGATAGAGGTAAGCCTTTACACTTACAACAAGCAAGCATGTCTTTTTTTTTTTCCCCTAATTTCACGGGAGTTGGATTACTTGAGTGTAAAATAGTTTATCCTTAGGTATAGACTAGTCCTCTACCGGTGAGCTCCACCTTCGTCACTCCTAGACTCCTCTACACGCGCCCACGGGACTGAGTGTCCTCTCTCTGGCATCAGGGAGCTCTCACGAATCTTGTCCCTCACCTCAACATTCCACCGAGCTCCCTGACTGTAATACCAGCTGACCTTCTAGAACAACGTCTCACAGTTGCCGACACCTACTCGACCTCAGGCAATCGCCGATGTTGGCTCCGATGAGTTTGGCCTAGAGGCCCTGTTTTCGGATCCTCAATTTTCGCCGTTCAAGGGCTTGCTCTTCTCGCTCAAACCTTTATTCATCCATTCCTGAAGTTGCAGGCGCTCATCCCACGCCTCGCTGATTGCCATGGAAGCACTGGTTTCGCCTAAAATTGCCCTTGCAGAGACGGACTTGACAGCTCCGTCTTGGCGTTTTTCCTTGATTCGAGTCTTCTGCCGGCGACTCACTTCATGGCGGTGCTTCATCATCATGCTTTTATCCCCGATGATACACACACAGTGGCACCTCCCGTAATCGTTGCATTGGCCTTGACTAGCCACGGTATTACTCTGCTCTGTTCTGCTCTGTTCCTGTGTCGCTGCTCTAGCTCGCCCTGTTGTTGCGACTACTGAACGCCCAGCTTGCCACCGCCGTTGATTGCTCAAAACTGAACATTCGCTGGGACGGAGAGCAACAGCCAAGCCAAATCTAGAGAGAAACAGAAGATGCGAGGAAAAGAAAACGCACACAGAAAACAGGGAGAGTGGGAGAACTTTGTATACTAGTTCATTTCTTATAATTTCTGCAGAATCTTCACCACTTCTTGTGCACGTACACTCGGTATAGAAGAGATGGGGATGAAAAGAAGAAAACTCGAACTGAAATTTGCGATTCTGTTAGTGAATAAATACTGTTCCTCCACCATAAACGCTGCAGTATTTAAAGGAAATACGTAAAGCCAGACGGCAAGGTTTTAAAACTTCTTCACTTCTTCACATGGTCGCAGCAATTATGAAATAGGAGAATGCGAACAATCATGCCTGTTTTTCGAATCAACAGTCATAACCTGAGAAGTTTTACAAACTGGATGGTGATTTGAAGATGTGCAGCAAGCAGATGAAGACAAAGAACTGAATCTAATGCAGAACAATCAATTCTGGAAATACTTCATGTATCATTGTATTAAATTGAAATAAACCGAAGATATCCATGGAGGATTCTTCTTTCTTCTTTCTCTCTCTATCTCTTTCTGAAAGGGGAAGAAATTTTTTGTAAAACGACCGACGAGTGTAAAGTCCATGATTTTTACTTCAGGACAATCTTCATCATGAGTTCTTGAAAGTATGAACATTGTTTTCAAACACGTGCCGTTGCAGTTCTTCTTCTTCTGGTTCTTTAATTATGAAATAGGAGAATGCGAACAATCATGCCTGTTTTTCGTGAATCAACAGTCATAACCCACAGTCACAAAGTTTAAAAACCTTTCGCCTGTGGAGGACCTTGAAACAGTAGATTGTTTCTTGGCTGACCAAGATAGCAAATTAGATCCAAGAAAAGTAATGGTAATGTCTGGCTTTACGTATTTAAGCAAGTATTACCAATATGTGTAGCAGTAAGCACGATCCATTTCCTACCATCACGGTATCGATCCTTGGTATTTAGTAAGGGTATGAAGAATACCGAGGATTAGTGCTGTGATGTAATGTAGCACCGATATCGGGTACCATTCACTTCCTTTTGGATCTTCAATATGAATTCTTTGTCGGTCTTTTGGGAACATCTTCTACTTGATAAGAGTTATCAAATCGGTACCGACGGCGAAGAGCATCATGACCGGGGCGTTTACATATTTGACATTCCAATCTAGCGAGAACTTGTGTCTTTCTCATCCTGCAGATTTTTACTCGAATTTAATGAGAGAGAAGGATAAGATTTGGTAGTGCTGGTACCTTTGGGAATGATTGACATAGGGTCGAAATCCCACGATTGTAAGTAGACAAGTTATTTCTTTGTCTTAGGTATTGATCTCCTTGAACTTGAGTTGATGCTTCTCCTCTATAACTTGGATTCTCTCGGCATAACCAAAACCTCGACCTCTATTATTAGTAGTTCTTCCACGACCATAAACTGCGACCACCTCGTAATTTCCTCTTTGGGCTATGAATCCAGAGATTTGAGGAACATACTCTTCATCGGTACTTTCTTTAGACTTGTACTTGAAATTGTCTCTGTCCAAAGTAAGCCATATTTGGATTGAACCGACTTACGGAATAATTCTTCATTCTTGATTCAAACCTTTCTAAGCGAGCAATAACCTCATCATAATCAGGTTGAGGCTTCAAACACGGTATATGGTGGTTCGAAGATTTTCATATTCGAACCTAAACCTTCCGAATACCAAATATTTTGGTTATTTCATCCACAGGTTTGCCTATTGCATTCAGCGATCACATATAGACTTATACTCTCTAAGATAAGTTGAGAGAGTTTGATCAAGCTTCGATTGACAGGGCGTAGTTTCCCTCGAGTTCAAACTCTCTAGCAATTGACTTACGTGTAAATCGCTTTAGAAGGCCTCTAAATATTGCAGCGTTTATGGTGGAGGAACAGTATTTATTCACGAACAGAATCGCAAATTTCAGTTCGAGTTTTCTTCTTTTCATCCCCATTTCTTCTATACCAAGTGTACATGCACAAGAAGTGGTGAAGATTCTGCAGAAATTATAAGAAATGAACTGATATACCAAGTCATTTTCTGGGATTAATATAAATACTAATAAACCTGAAAATACGAAGATAATTTTTTTTGGGATTTTTTATTTCCAAAAATTACCATCTTCAGTTTGCCAGGTGCAAAGCGCCAAAGTGCCGATCTTTGTCTATAAACAACAGGCAGTTTTTCTTTTTTCTTCCATTCTCTTTTCCACCAAATTCAGGACTAATCAGAATTATTATCTATCATGATACTTACACGTTAATTTTATAGCTGAGACGGAAAAGGATACTGACCTCCTACAACTCTGTATCTATGAGTGCGCGCGCGAGTGAGAGTAGCGAACTAGGGCTGGGCGTGGCTACATGATGGTGTCGCCATTGCCCAACCTTCAGCAATGGCTCAACATCCGTCATTGGGCTCCAGCCGAGACAATGTAGAGAGAGACGAGCAAGCATCTCGCTCACGACCATTGTCATCGCTTGCCGGTGGCACTTTCCTTTGGTAGTACGCATTCGTCGCCCTCTGTGCGCCGACACTCTTGAGTACGTGTAGCGAGCCGAACAAGGTCCGGCCAGCCTCGGCAATGGCGTAGGGTGCCGACGTACGTGCAATGATAATTTGACCATCACTTCAAGCATTTCTGTTTATTCTTTGGATACAAAAGCTAACACGAACAAGAAAGACATATGATTAAAAATCCATTTGATTAAAATGAGTTTAAGGATGATATCAAGTGACCGGTACAAAAATTAAAGCCTCTAGTTTACGTAGTCTAAGTGAAATAAAATTTAGGAACCAATCGATTGATAAAAGAAAGATAATGGACGGTAGGTAATCAGCAAATGTTCAGCACCTTTGGTCTAATTATCCCGAATGAAATATCTTAAATATGCATTTTAATGATGATACTTAATATATGAGTTAATCTACGGTTCCTCTAAAAGGAAGAAAGAGAGAGGGCCTGTGCTAATTTCAGTCCTCTCTCTTTCTTTCTTTTCTTTTTTTTTTCTTTTTTTTTTGATGTATTGCGATCCATCTCTCCAAAAAAAATCAATTTGCCAATTATGGGTACGAAAATTACTAAAGTTGGATTTCTAGGTGGTAGAAGTGTTCACCTTGACTTTTGGCTATCCAAGCATGATTAGCAAAGATGGGAAGGGCCAATTGAAATGTTAACCATGTATATTAATCAGTGGTTGAAATGGTACACACACACACACACACACACACACACACACACACACACACACACACATATATATATATATATATATATATATATATATATATGATTTCCAAAAATCCACAAATAATATAAACTGATTTTTACGTGAAGCTCTCTCCCTCTCCATCTTCCTTCATTAATTTATTTTTTCTATTTCCTATAGTTTATGATCTATTAATCAATGCTGTTTAAAATTCTACGTGGTGACTTATGTGGACAACAAAAGGCAAACGGCGGTGATGTGGTACCATTTTGGTCATGAAATTATCTGATGTGACTAAAATTACAAGAACGACCCCATTCACCTATGTCTCTCTCCGTTCGTCCACAGGAATTAATTTAGGGTTTTAGGGTTTATGCTGATCGATCCTCTCTGTTATGGAAGCTTGATACGTAGCTAAAGTTCAATTTCTTTGAAGCTCATTTAGTCGCTGAAGGAGATTTTAATCTTTTCTTGGGTTTTCTTGCTCGATTTGGTCTTCAAAAAGAAGCTCGATTCTAATTCGGTAATCCTTCGAATCTGCAACGTAGCATATTTTTCTAGAACATGACATGTGGAACCAAATGAACAGGGATTTGGTCTATGCAAAGATGTAACAGGACAAAAGATATGAGTGGCATTTCTTCAAGAATAGTTCGCGATTGTTGGAGAATAATCAGAGATGAGAGGTGAACCGTTTGCGGAAGCTCGATTTGTTCAAAGTCATCAATATTACAGTTTCGTCTAGGGGTTCTCGCATTTCCTCTGGCAGGCTTCTTAACGAATCAACTACCATTTTCCATGTCCATTATCATGCGCGTGTTTTTCTCTTACCTTTGATCAGGAGCATTCGTTAGTATAAGTAGATCAATTCCTGCCAGCTACCTATGTTATGATCGTAACAATGCTATTTATTCTCTCTTTCCAAACATTTAGAATAGCCCACGTTGTGCTCAGAACTTTGACAATTTGTACAAGTATCAAACTTCAGCTGTTCCAGAAAGCAGGATACTCATCTCTTTGCCTAGTAAGGACATAAGCAGGATACTGACACTCTGTTCTTCAACTTTATCTTATTGATAGAGTTCCTTGTGCTTCCTAGTGCCTCAGCTTGTATATTTTATCTTGTAACGGGATTGCTCCCTGCTTATGTGTTTTTCGCTGAATAAAATCTTACTTATCAAAGTTAAAAAGAAAAGATGATGTCTGATTACGAGTCGTGATGATAAGCGACTTACTTATCTGAATCTGATGTTGTCCAGCTCGATTCTTCCTTTGATTATGTCTTGCTTTCCCCAAACCCAATCTTTTTTCATCTTCTAGTCTCCATGTGTGTTTACACGCGCCGTAGTTCCTTTTGATAATAACATTCTATTATCAAATCTCTATTGCTTTGTAGTGATCTTTCATAATTGTTTGCGGATATTACCGGGGCGTCCCTGAGGCTATTTCAGACTGAGAGTAAAGAGGCGGAAGCACGGTAGAATCTTGTTAAGTGTAAGTTTTGTTCAGTTTAGATACTTGGGTTTTGACTTGAGGAGCTTTTGTAATTTCGTCGTCAGACTTTTTTATTTTCCTGCAAATCCGGTCAGCTAATTACATATAGAGAGTTTGGTTTATTTTATACACCCACTAGATCCAAATTCCAGGCTTCAACCCTGCTGCTAATGTTGATTATTTCTTGTAACTCCACGCACGTATGAAATGGACCATTTTTTTTTTAATATAACACCAAGATGTGGCTATGTTCATTCGAGACGAACAGCCCTTTTGGGCGAATGATTTCTTATAGGAAAGCTTACAATAAACCTAGGTGCTCACGAAGTTTTGGCGGGAGATGAGCTACTTTAAAGAAATTATAAATTTATTGGCACGTTTTAGTTCTGAGCCAATTCAGAGACATTGGAATGGAGTTAAACATATTTTCTGTTATCTCTGAGGAACCGTTGATTTGAGATTATATTATTCTAAGGATTCTACTAACTCTGGTTTAGTTGGATATGCTGATGTTGGATATAGATCTGATCCACATAAGGCTCACTCTCAAACTAGGTATTTATTTTATTATAATGGCACTCCTATTTCTTAGAGTTCTACGAAACAATCGCTAGTAGCTACATCCTCTAACCACTCTGAGATTATTGCTTTATATGAAACTAGAAGAGAATGTGTTTGGTTAAGATCCGTTATAATGCATATTTATAATTTTTGTTGTTTAATACCGATTACAAATTCTCCCACTATAATTTATGAAGATAATGCTGCTCTTGTTGCACAAGTTAGGGGAAGATATATCAAAGGTGATAGGACCAAGCATATCTCGTCGGAATTTTTCTATACTCATGAACTCCAAGAAAGTCAACAAATTGATGTTAAACAAATTCGATCCATAAATAATCTTGCAGATCTTTTTACCAAATCATTGCCAATGTCAACTTTTGAGAAATTAGTATATGGCATTGGTATGCGGCGAGTTCACAAGAAAGTCGACAAATTGATGTTAAACAAATTGGTATGGCATTGGCATTGGCATTTTTCTATACTCATGAACTCCAAGAAAGTCGACAAATTGATGTTAAACAAATTCGATCCATAAATAATCTTGCAGATCTTTTTACCAAATCATTGCCAATGTCAACTTTTGAGAAATTAGTATAAGGCATTGGTATGCGGCGAGTTCACAAGATGCAAGATTGACTAGCCCCAGCAGTGGCTATATGGCTCAATTGAGGGGGAGATATTATGAACTATACATTGCACTCTTTTTCCTTTCTGTCAGGTTTTTTCCCACAAGGATTTTCCGGCTTAAAGTTTTTAACGAGGCAATTAATGCATCTATAAAATGGAGAGATCATAAAATTTGTGCTCTGCACTCTTTTTCTCTTTTGTTTGGTTTTTGTCCCATTAGGTTTTTCCGGATTAAGGTTTTTAATGAGGCAGTATCATTCGATGCACATTCGTAATGAATACAATGAATATTCAAGGGGAAGTGTTATGAAATACATGAATGAATATTTATTATATTCATCTTATCTAATGTACTTATTATGATACATTTGTATCATACATTATAAGTACATCTCCCTATACAATGAATGTTCATCTCCTTATTCAATACATGTATTATTCGATACATTGATATTAATGATAAGTACATCCTTGTTTTCTTATAAATAGGAGCTTAGTTTTTGTCATAGATATATTGTGATACATTGGAAATAAAATTATCTCCTCTGGCTTTCTCTACTATCTTTGGTGTTTACCTGCTTTCTCTTCCCAATCTCTTGAATCTCTATTATATATTTGCAACGCAATATTTTACAACAATGTTCCATATATACCATTAGATGATGCAATTCATCAATCACACACGAGTCGCATCATAGCGATCTCATCGCCCATTACTTCACTGCACGTTATCGATTCATGCGTGCATACCATAAACGATGTGATTCACTCATGCATATAACAATTTCACACATCAATTCATCAATTCAGATCGAAGCCGCATCTATCGATTAATCGACTCGATCGATTCCAAGTCATAGAGCACACGTGCATTCTCTAAGGTGCTCGTTCGCGTGATGCGTCAAATCACCGAGCCCACGTGTCTCTTCCAAGATGCCTCACTTAATTCCATGGGCCCACGTGCATTCTAAGGTACTCGTTCGCCAAAGTGATGCATCGTCCACCGCGTCGTGCCCTTTTAACGATGCTGCTCCAAGATCTAGTGGCTTTACGGTCCCACCCGACCCTCTCAAGCTCGATGGATTTACGGTCCCACCCGACCCTCTCAAGCTCGATGGTTTACGGTCCCACCCGACCTCTCAAGCTCGATGGATTTACGGTCCCACCCGACCCTCTCAAGCTCGATGGTTTACGGTCCCACCCGGCCCCTTTCAAGCTCGATGGATTTACGGTCCCACCCGACCCCTTTCAAGCTCGATGGATTACGGTCCCACCCGACCCTTTCAAGCTCGATGGATTACGGTCCCACCCCGACCTCTCAAGCTCGATGGATTTACGGTCCCACCCGACCCTCTCAAGCTCGATGGTTACGGTCCCACCCGACCCCTCTCAAGCTCGATGGATTTACGGTCCCACCCGACCCTTTCAAGCTCGATGGTTTACGGTCCCACCCGACCCTTTCAAGCTACGATGGATTTACGGTCCCCACCCGACCCTCTCAACTATGACCAACGATATTGCACCTTGTAATTAAATTCCTCAATTTCATAATATCTTGGCCTAATTTTTTTTATCAAAGATACTCGATAAAATATCGTGTGTGGGTACACAATCGGCCTTAGCCAAAATACAATATTTTTCTTTCAGAAAATCCCACTATTTAATGGTTCACCAAAATATTTTTGGCGCAATCAACCGACGCCCTAGGTTATTTTCCAATTAATTACTGAAATTAATAAATTTTGGGATAAATACCCAAAATTACAAATCACATTCAATTCATGCGGATGCCCATGCATTTACACATCCATTCACTTCATAAAATCAACACACATGAATTTAGACAACTTTTCGCATTGCGGATGAACAAGTGTTTCGTGAAACGTAACTCGCGAAGCGGTGCGTCGTGAACGATAGCAAACCGTGAATAGTGTCGAGTGAACAGTAAATTTCCAGAATTTAATAAATGATAAATTAAACTCAGAAATCATTAAAATCATTAATTAAAACAATAAAACAATTAATTAAGCAAAACAAGCTTAATTAAACACATAAGCACAATTAAGCAAATAAAGCCAGATTAAGCTAAACTAATCTAATCCATCCATCTAACCACCTATCTTAGGGCTAATACAACTTAATTAAATCACATAAACTAGAATTAAATCTAACTAAACCAACCTAAGCAAGTTTAGGCACTAATCGAAGGATTAGGAGCTAAACTCACCCGATAGCGGGCCGGAGACACCGCGCTGCGGCGACAACGGTGGCTACGCACCGGAACCTCTACCACGACGATCCAAGGCGGTCCCAAGCTCAACACAGCAACCACAGCTCGAACTCCCACTGAACTTCTGAAAAACAGCCCTGGAGGAAGAAAACAAGTTGAACGGCTTGGCCGGAGCTCCGGCGAGGGGTTTGGTCGACAACCAGCGGCTCCCGGGGTCTTGGGAATCTTGCTGGAGGTTAGGATGGGCAAAGGAACGGCTGGAATGGGAGAAAAATGCCCGAAAACGCGAAACAGTGCAGGCTGCAGGCGGACCGACGGACCGGCGACCGGCGGCTTTCGACGGCCGTACAGGACGTAAGGCGGCTCCGTTCGGGACGAAATCAGGCTCGTTGGAACGGTCTGTCTCTCCCGGTCACATTGATAGGTCGTTCGTTCTCTGATTCATCCGGGAAGACCACTTTTGACTCGATTTTTCACCGAAGGGTCAGCTGGAGCAGAAACTGGAGGAGGGAAAACGAGGGAGAGAGGAGCTCGTCCGTTTGGAGGCCGAATGGGGGAGAGAGAGAGTGATGGGAGGGCTGAAAGCACAACTCATTAAGGCCATTAAATGGCTACTTCAAGTCCCCATGCCATGACATCATCTTCTCTCTCTTCTTTTGCCCTTATCCAAATGCTTTTAGGGGCAATTTGGTCATTTCCACCTTGCACAAATTACACATCTGACCTTGGGCTGAAATTGGTGGATGGGCCTAAGGATTGGGCTTGGCCATGAATAGGAATGGGCTTAGGAATTTGTTGGGCTTGAAATGGCCAAGAATTGGCCCATGGGCTCATTTGCTTGACTTAGGCCCATTTGGTGGCTGACCCAACTTAAGCCTAAGGCCCACACCCGACTTGGCCCGGCCCACGTCCTCACGGGCTTGCTTCCTCGGTCCGAAAATCCCTTTTTCCAATTGCTCGGCTTAGCGGCTCTCCGTCGATTTGTCTAAAGTAGCTTCATCCAAAGTCCGTCCGGACATTCCCGATAATCGAAGTCCACATTCATTCATCCATCAGTTTCAATAGCATCTGCATATACATACTTAATTTCCTTGAGCATTTATTTCTTGCAAATTGATAGAAATTTATTCTCAAAATATGCAAAATAAATTAAAGATGTTGAATTAGATATTTTCTCAAATTAGAAATCTGCTAGTATTAGAAGTTGCGAAATTGAATATCAAAAGTAAATAAATGGATAAAGCTTGCACATGAGCGTATTGTATGAGTCAACCTTACACGAGTTTTGCCCACTTATATATAAATATATATAGACAAATTAATGGATACTAAATTCACATCGAAAGTTTCATGCAAGAACCAGAAACAGCGATGACGGACCTCTTCAGTCCATACAAGATGGGCAAATTCAACCTCTCACACAGGTGGGTATTGGTACTCTACATCTGATACTAGTTGCTCTTGCTCTCCATTTTCAATTCTTGAGGGGTCGTGTGAGATGAAACCGAGTCAAGTTTGGCATGACGGCGCAGGGTGGTGCTCGCGCCTCTGACCAGATCCCGAGCCTTGAACGGAGTGCCGCAGCCGGCGCTATGTTGACGCCTAAATTTCGTTTTCTTAAATTAGGCTTTTTTTTATTAATTATCTTTTTTTCCTTTTTCGGATAATAAATAATAAAAACAAAAAAATAAAAACGGAAAACAAAACAAAAAAACAACAAAAGTAAAGCAAAAAGAAAGAGCAGCCCATCCCCCTCCGCATGGGCCCTTACGGCCCATTCTCCTCCACCTCCCAGCCCAGCCCGCTTTGGTCGTCTCCTTCCTCCGTCCGCCTCTGCAGCACATGCGCAGAGGGCGCGACGCCGGATGGGTGATGGACGGAGACGCACGTGGAGCAGAGGGCAGTTGGCATCGACGGGACGTGACCGGAGGAGGAGCAGATGGCGGATGGGACGGCGGTCTAACCGGTGGGTCGACCCTCGCCGACCGGCCGCCCCCCTCGCCTATAAATAGAGGGGGGCCACCGTCGACGAAAGGAGGAGGCGAACCAGAGAGAAGAAATCACAGAGAGAGAGAGAGAGAGAGAGAGAGAGAGAGAGAGAGAGAGAGGCCGAAGCTCGAGGTCCCTTGAGAGACTTCGGGGAGCTCGAGCGTAGGGCGGCCAAGGCGTGGTGAGCTCGGAGGGGTCCCCGAGAGATTTCGGGGGAGCTCGAAGGGCGAGCCCGAGGGAGAGAGAGGGTAGCCCGGTGCCGATCGGCTGATCCGACCGTCCGGATCCACCACCCGTTCGCCTCGCCGTGGCCGCCTTCGATCTAGCATCGTCGCCGTCGCCACCCTTGTTCGAGAAAAAGTAAAGAACCTGGCTGCCGTCGCCATCATCGTCGCCTTCGTCGTTGCCGTCGCCACCATAGTCACCGTCACCGTCGCAACGCCTCGGATCCCGTCCTCCGCACATAAATTCGCAAACCCTAGGGTTTGCGATTTTCCGGGTCGCGAGTCGGAGCTTGGTCGGGTAGGGTTCGAAGGAACCGGGTCGCGAGTTGCGGGTAGGGTTCCGGATCCGGGTTGGAGCCGGATCCGGGTTGGGAACCGGGTAGGGTTTCGTCGGTTCTCCCCCCCACCCAAACGGCGCCGTTTCGCAAGGTAAAAAAAAAAAAAAGTCCAAAAAATCCGAGTCGGGCCCGCTTTTTTTTATTTTATTTTAAATGATATTTTAATTAAATAAATAATTTAATTTAATTTCCGAAAAAAAATCGAAAAAAAATCAAAAATATTCCATATTTTCCAAAAAATGCCAAAAATCCAGAAAAAGCCAAAAAGACTTTTATTTTCCAAAAAATGCCAAAAATCCAAAAAAGTCCTTTTTATGTCCAAAAAATTAGAAAAGACTCAAAAATGTTTTTCCTCCCAAAAATGCATGGAAAATCCCTAAAGCATCCAAAAAAACCTCAAGGTTTAAACAAGGTTAGGTACCGAAAGGGCATTAGTGATTAACTAGTGTAATCAAGTCCCCGATCCTAATTTCCCTGGTTGCGCAGGAGTAAGTATTTCTCCCAATACTTTGCATGGGTTTCTAATCAACCCACCCTAAATTGATTAGTGGCGACTCCATTTTAAAAATTAACTTACAGGTTAAAAACTTAGACTATTAAAGTCGTGAATTGGTGGACTTGGGAGAGTCCGGGCTTAATAAACCTAGCCGAGCCATTAGCCTCCGCTAGGCACCCGCCCCGATCGGGCGCCGGAAAAAAAGAGAGGTCGCGACACGCTCGCTGAGTACTACAGACAGCGGTCGGCGGAGGGAGGTCTCCTCATCAGTGAAGCCACACCCATCGCTCAAGAGGGAAGTGGGTACTTTCATGTCTATACTCTTTTTTCTCAATTAAATTTCAGATTGTAGTCGGTTATTTCACTGCGTATACATAAATTGATGACATGACATGTGACGGTCGCTCATGATTTTCTCCTTCTCTATATGGTTGACATTCAACTGGATCTTAAACATTTACAGGTTGATTGGGTGGGTTTGGTCCAAATCCAGTTTCAGTTTACGATCAAATTAACTATCCAATAATAAATTGCATGAACAAACTATATTTTCTTGAAGTGAAAAATACAGATTTACTGTATATTACTCCTTAGACTCTGTTTATGACTTTGGTTAAGTCTAAAAAATACATTGGATTTAGGTTTCCACATGTTCCTGGAATTTACACCGAAGAACAAATTGAAGCTTGGAAGAAAGTGGTGGATTCTGTTCATCCCAAGGGTGGCCTAATTTTCTGTCAATTGTGGCACGCTGGTCGGGCATCCCACAACAGTAGTTTCTTTGATTCCTTACTACATATATATTCTCTCTTGATTGATACTTTCCCTTCTTCGGTATCTGATAATTAGAGTTACTACTGTTTTATTCTAATCTATTTCTAGTTTATTAGTATATCAGCCTGGTGAGGGTGCACCAATTTCGTCAACCAACAGGTCCATATCGGAGAACTGGAAAATACTCATGCCTGATGGAACCCAAAACAATTTCTCCAAACCTCGAGCCTTGGAAACATGTGAAATTCCGAAGGTTGTCGAGCAATTTCGTCAGGCAGCAATCAACTCCATCCGAGCAGGTTAGGCTACGAGATTTCTTGTCTTGATTCACTTATTTTAAATTTGTGACACATGATATGCAAAATTTTCAGTTTATCTAATCTTTCTCGTTTAACTGGACCGAGCAAGGATTCATATAGAAATTACATAGGGAAGAGTCAAATGGTGACAAGAAAGTTGACTTAGATAAATCGAAGTGAAAATTTCGTCAAAAAAGGCGACTTGTTGCACTTAAGGACCGGAAAAAAAAAAGAAAAAAAAAGAAATTCCTCTCGTAGTTAAAAGTTGAATATATCACTCAATAAACAAGTGGATGATTGAGATTCTATTGCAAGAAATGTGCAGCCTAAAAGTTTATATGTTTGGCTGGAGAGGATCATATCAATATAAGGCACATTATAACCATGTAGTCAATTGATGTGAGATTATACTTGGGCTTTGTTTTTTTGATGAAAAATGAATGATTTGAAAATTTTATTTTTCAAAATGATCGCCTGTATCATTTGAAATAATTAATTAATAAGAGATATTTACATTTTCAATATTTATCTATATCCAAATATTTTGATTGACAATGAAAAATTTTTCATTTGTTATTTTTGTAAGTGATATAAAATATTATTTTTAGGAAAATATTTTTCAAATCATTTATTTTTCTCGAATAAATATAGCCTATTAATATTAAGTACCCTAAGCCGAAGTGTACTCCACACATTATAGATACTCATAGCTCCCAACCAACTTGTTTGCGACCATGTGCCTATGAGTAGACATGTCAAAATGGGTCATAAATCCATTTTTTAACCTATATTTGATAATTAAATTGTTATATGGGTTAGTTATATCTAGTAAATCGGTCATAATTGAGTTTAGAATAGTAAAACTCAAAATAATATGTATGTTAATGAGTTCACAACTTACTTATACCTAACCAACTTCTATGACTCTTTCTTCACTCTCTTTGCCCTCACTCAATCTTATGCCAGTTCACTCCTCACTCGCAACTTAGTTTGGGTTTGAGTAGTCCTAGATTGAGTTAAATATGGAAGAGTTTTGTAATATGGATCAAGTCAGGCGTGGGTCGAACCGAGTATGGTTTGGATCGAGTATAGGCCACTAGATTTATATTGCACGAAAATGTATTACTTAATTGGGTCAATTTGAGTTGGACTATTTTTTATCTAACTCAACCCACCTATTTGATGAGTTTATTTATTAGGCATCGCCTAATCCATTAAAGAAGTATATATGTGGTCTTGACCTATATGGATATATGGGAATCATAATGTTCTAACAGTTTATAAGTTAGTAACATGGCATTCATTTGACATCAATGTTCGACAAACGTTAGGTTTCGATGGGATCGAGCTCCATGCGGCACATGGCTATCTCATTGATCAATTTCTGAAGGATGGAATCAGTGATAGAACAGATATATGGCGGTTCAATTGAAAATAGGTGCAGATTCTTGATGGAAATTGTCCGAGTGGTAGTTGCAGCTAGGGGTGTCAAAAACCGAATTGAACCGAACCGAAAAATTCGATTTTTTCGGTTCGGTTCTCATTAAAAATCGAAATTTTTTTTATTGGTTCATTTTTTATCGGTTAACCGAATTGAACCGAACCAACAAACCGATAAGAGCTTATTTCTTGGAAAAAAAAATATAAACAACAGAAAAAAAAAAAGAAAAAGAAATGCAAAACCGAAAACTAAACTAAACAAAAAACCGAAAAACTGAACCGAACCGAACCAAAATTTCGGTTCGGTTCGTATTTGGTTCAGGTCTCATTCGGTTCGGTTCGGAAGTTTTTCCTAACGGTTCGGTTCGGTTCGGTTTTTCAAAAAAATCGATCCGAACCGTTGACACCCCTAATTGCAGCTATTGGTAGTGATCGCGTTACAGTTAGAATTTCACTTGTGATCAATTTCGTCGATGCCATGGATTCTGATCCACTCAACCTAGGACTCGCAGTGATCAGACAAGTTAACACATTCCAAGCTGATATGGGAACAGAACTTGCTTATCTCCATGTAACTCGACCTCGATTTATGCCATCTCCTGAACAAATTGGTACTGAAAATGAAGAAGCCAAGTTAAAGCGGACTCTGAGAAGAGCTTATCAAGGTACATTTATGTCAGCCGGTGGGTTCACTCGAGAGCTAGGGTCGACAGCTATAGCTGACAGAGATGCGGATTTGATAGCATATGGTCGAATTTTCATTGCTAATCCCGACTTAGTATATAGGTTCAAGATCAGTGCACCATTAAATGAGTACGTCCGGGAGACGTTTTATACTCATGACCCTGTTGTTGGATACACAGACTATCCTTTCCTTGACCAAGAAAGTAATGACGAGGACTCGGACATGACAAAAGTTTGTTCTTGAGAGAACTAGATTTGTATTGACAGTCTAAATGGGGGGTAAATGTATTTCGTGCAAGTCTGGTCAATTCCTTCCTGCAATGTTATCTATCTGTTTCCGTAGATGTGTTGTCGCCTTCACTTTTCATGTAGTGATGTTTGCAACCTGCAATTCATGTGTTTAGGCCCGTGTACAGATACGGAAAGTGTTAGTAGATTGTTTACATAAAAAAATAAAAATGACCAACTTTTGATTATTATTGATAAGTGGACTTATTAGAAGAGAGCAATTGTGATTATTTATGAATAAAACCATCAATAACTTGAAGAGAATCGATAACTCACGAGTGAAGTCATAGACAATACACAATGTGAAATTTATCACAAGAACTTTGAAGTCGATCGACGACGTTATTAAATTTTGCAACAGGCAATTGACATGAGGATAACTATTGGATGGTTATTTTTATTCCCGCTATTTTAGGATGGTTGTGGCTTCTTATAGATAAGTGTCCTAAAAAGTACGAGTTAGTGGATAATATAACTTCTTGTAACTGCCATTAGGACGTTATTTCTTTTTTGCTAATGGTATGTAACTCCATTTGTAACTATCGATTATAGGCTTTAAATAGTCATATTGTACTCTTTGTAAGACCCTACACCAACGAACAAATCTCATTATCATTTAATTTCCTCTCAATTCTAGTACCATAGTTGTAGTTCTCAAATATCTCATTGGCAATTAAGTTTCAACAAATATCTCAATTGTAGTTGGAGTCATAACTCTTACATCAGCATCGTTGATTAAGTTCCAACATTGTATATTTATTCAGATGTACTTTCTCATTGATTAAATTTCAGTAGAGTTTTGTGTTCTTTGACAATGGTTAAATCCCATTAAAGCACGTTTATCGGTTCCCTTGTGTTTCCGCGATACTTCCTATCTACAGTCATCACAAGACCCATCTCCTTTTATAAAAAACCAAAGAATGACTTTCAGTGTAGAGTATTTCTTCGTCGAGTCTATTGGAGTGTGGTTCATACTCCGCATTGATAGGAAGGCATAGGGAGTTTGTGTATACTTTGATATAGACGTACATACATGCATGCATACATACATTCATACATACATACGTACATACATACATATTAATAAAGAAGACATCAGCCTAATTATAAGTTTTATTAAACAACTATTCTAAGATAATATCTCCATCAAGATATGCATAATATACGTGCAATGTATGTGCAATCTTGAGAGATACAAATAATCAACATAATTAACGGAAATTATTTTAGAAAAATCCCTAATTATCTCTAACAACGGCAATGAAACCACCGCCATCTCTCAAGAGGGAATCGGGTACTTTCAATAATCATTTCTTTTCAATTAGATCACATATTGTAAACGGTTATTTTACTACGTATATATACACTGATGACATGACATATGACTCTTTTGTAGTCTTCTGTGAGAAAAATTGATACTAAATCAATTTATTGTGAGAGTTTGGAAGAGAGCCAAATGAAGATGAACAGGTTGATTGGTTCAGTTTGGTTCTAACGCACTTTCAGTTTAAGATCTAATGAACTATCCAATAATTACTTACATGAATAAATTATATTTTCTTGAAGTGAAATATATATATATATATAACTAACTAACTGTATATTACTCCTTAGACTCTGTTTATCATTTTGGTGTAGTCTAAAAGCACATTGGATGCTTGAGCTATTTTAATGCCAAATGAATTTCGGTTTCTACATGTTCCTGGAATTTACACCGAAGAACAAATCGATGCATGGAAGAATGTGGTCGATGCTGTTTATGCCAAGGGTGGTCTAAATTTTTTTGTCAATTATAGCATGCGGGTCAGGCATCCCATAAAGATAATTACTTTAACTTTTCATTATATACTAAATTTCAATCTCGATTGATCCATTTTACTATGTTGTTATCTCGTGAAATAGAGTTATGTTATTGCTTAATCATAATTTATTTCTAGTTTATTAGTATAGCAGCCTGGTGAGGGTGCGCCAATTTCGTCAACCAACCGGTCCATATTGGAGAATTGGAAAGTATTCATGCTTGATAGAGCCCAGGAAAATTTCTCCAAGCGTCGAGCCTTTGGAAGCATCTGAAATTCCGAAGGTTGTCGAGCAGTTTCGTCAGGCAGCAATCAGCTCCATACGAGCAGGTTAGGCTACAAGATTTCGTGTCTTAATTCACTATCCTAAGCTGTTTTCCATTTTAATTTTGATAAGACTTGACATTGAAAAATTTTCCACTTATGTAATTTTGCCGTTCACGTGCACTGAATGAGGATTCAAATAAAAATTGTATTGAACAGAGTGAAGCGGTTACAAGATAGTGACCTGACAATGTAAGTGAAAATTTACGTTACGAAAGTGACTTGGTGCATTTAAAAGCGAAAAGAGAATTCTGTCTCATGCTCAAGATTGATTATATCGCTCAATAAACCTGCTGATTCTATTGAGACTATTTATGTATAAGGCTTATTACAATCACATAATGAAGTGATGTAAGATTACAATTAACAGCTATATTAATGTTAGGTACCCTAAAGACGCCATGCACTGGACGCATTGTCATGATCATTTTTATAGATCCACTTAACTCTCAAACGACCTTATGTGACCCTATACCTATTAGGCATTGCCTAGTCCATCTATGGAATTTTTTTGCGTGGCCCTGACCTACGCAGATCGAGTGAATGGCAATGATGGTTCAAACATTTTAAGAGTCGGTCCTACAGTGTTCTTCTAACATTATAGTTGGGCAAACGTTGGGTTTCGATGGGATCGACCTCTATGCAGCACATGGCTATCTCATTGATCAATTCCTGAAGGATGCAGTCAACGATAGAACGGATGAATACGGTGGTTTAGTTGAAAATTGGTGCAGATTCTCGATGGAGATCATTTGAACGGTAGTTGCAACTATTGGCGGTGATCGAGTTCAGTTAGGATTTTCGCCTCTGTCCAATTATGTCGATGCCATGGATTCTGATCCACTCAATCTAGGACTCATGGTGATCAAACAGCTCAACACATTCGAGGCTGATTTGGGGCGAGTCATGCCATCTGTTGAAGAAACTAGTACAGACGATGAAGAAGCCAAGTTGTAAGAAATGCTCATCAAGGTACATTTATGTTAGCCAGCCAGTTCACTCAAGAACTAGGGATGAAGGCCGTGACCGATGGTGAAGCCGATTTGATATCATACAGTCAAACTTTCATTTTTAATCATGATTTAGTATATAGGTTCAAAATTAATGCACCATTAAATGAGTGCGTTCGAGAGACATTTTACACTCATGACCTTATTGTTTGGATAGACGGACTATCATTTTCTTAACCAAGAAAGTAATGATAAGGAGTCTCACATGACAAAAGTATGTTCTTGAGGGTCCTAGATCTGCATTAATTGTTTAAATGAGGCTTAAAAGTACTTGGTGTATCTTATGGATGTTTTTTTTTTTGGTCAGAAAAGCCATATTATATTAATAGGAGAAACCCGTACAACCAGCGGCAATTGCATCCGCACAAACCAGATCCATAAGATGAAAAGGAGGAAAAATAGCCCAACTACAGATCGAGGAAGTCCTATGATGGGTCTTATAGGCCCAGTCGGCTACCGCATTAGCCTCCCGTCGACAGAACCCTAGAGAGAGATGAGAAAATAGGGTAAACAAGAAGGCCGCTTTAGAGAAGAGAGCTCGATCCGTCCATGGCGACGGCGTCCGACGGTTCAGCGTCTCGACGAGGATGAGATTGTCTGATTCCACCATTATCTTCGCATGCTGGAGGCCCTGATCAAGAAGATGCCGAAGAGCCAAGGAGAAAGCATGGATCTCAACCTGCAGAGCCGAGGACGCAGCTACGCCTTTGGAGAAACCATCAGTGAGTTTTCCTTGGTGATCCCTACAAATGCAAGCTATTTTGCCTTCATTGCTGCCTGGTTGATAAGAGCCATCAATGTTGACCTTCAGAACCCCTAGATCTGGGGGACGCCAGAGATGTCCTCTGTTTTTAATCGAGTTATTCTTGTATGTGCAGGAAGAAGCAGACAACCGATCCACCTGTGTATGAGCCAGTGCAGCCTCTGCAACCTGGGTCGGATCAAGAGAAGACCCTCTGAAGAGGAAGCCATTCCGAGCTCGCCAGATCTGCCACAGCACATTAGAGATCAATGCCAGTCGAGGTAATCTGTTATGGTTCCCAATAGTGGACAAGATCCATGAGTCCAGACGTTGGATATTGCTGGGTGTGATGAGAACACCAATCTGGGGGTGAGACCACACTATGTGAGTCCAAGAACAGAGTAGGAAGAGATGTTCTAAAGTTTCTAGAATATTTTGTTTACACAGTGAGCAACAAGGACTATCAATAATGTGTCGACGATGCAGGTTGTCTCTGGTCGCTAAGGAGTTGCTGCAAATGAACCACGGGGAAGGTACGGATCTTTGGAGCAAGGGCATCTTCCACAGTTGCGCCAAAACCAGGTAGGAGTTTGATATGATGTAGAAGCACCAATAGTTGAAATATCTACTGCTGTCTGTTTGATTAAATGATATGCGGATTTAACTGTGTAAGCACCTTGATTAGTGGTTGTCCATATGAGCTCATCTTTGGTGAAGGTAGGTCTAATCTGAATGTCTGTGATTTGTTGTATGATCTGCAAGTCGGAAAATTTGTGCAATAAGTCTGTCTTCCAGGTGCTGGTAGACTGATCAATAAGATCAACTACTAGTATGGGTTCTTCTTGGACCTTAGGTCCACCTAGAATGCCCATGGGAAGCCATCTGTCTTCTCGAATATTAATTGATTTTCCATCCCCAACTTACCAACGTACGTTGGTTATAATGGCTTCCCTCCCGCTCAAGAGACTCTGCCAGCCCCAAGATGGGCGAGAGCCCTTGACAGCTTTAAAAAAAGATGAGGAATGGAAATATAAACCTTTAAAAAACTTCCCCCATAAAGATAAAGGCTGCTGAAAGAGGCGCCATGCTTGCTTACCAAGCATGGCTTTGTTAAAGCTGATCAAATCTCTAAAACCTAAACCTCCAACTTCCTTTCTGTTTTGCATCACCTTCCAACTTAGCCAATGAATCCCAGACTTGCTTGTATCATTGTTCCACCAGAATTTAGCCATACGTTGTTCTATAGCTTTGCATAATGAAATAGGAATTTTGAAAACAAACATGGCATATTGGGGAATAGCTTGAATCACAATCTTAAGCAAAATTTCCTTCCCACCCTTATATATCAGTTTCTCTTTCCATCCCTCCAATTTTGACTAAATTCTACTCATAAGCCAAGAAAACATATCCTTTTTAGAGCGTCCCCAATCAGTAGGTATTCCTAAATACTTACCACATCTCTGTAAAACAGGTTCCCTTAATTCGCGAGCCAAGTTTTCCTGTAGAGAGATAGGACAAGATGGGCTGAAAAAAACACCAGATTTATTGCGGTTAATAGTTTGTCCAGTGGCCAGACAATACTGGTTTAACAGATTAGAAAGATTCTGGCATTCCATCAAGGTACCATCAAGAAAAAACACAGCATCGTCGGCAAAAAATAGATGTGATAAAGTAGGACACCATTGATTCAACTTAATTCCCTTGAGAAAACCAATGTCGATAGCATTATGGATTAGAAAGGATAATAGATTGGCTATGAGAATAAACAAATAAGGGGATAAAGGATCTCCCTGTCGAAGCCCTCTAGTGGGATGAAAATTCTGCAAATAATCACCATTCATTTTAACGCATAATGTTGTTGTTGAGATGCACTGCATAACTAATCGGACCCAGTGGGAATGGAATCCTAATCTGAGTAAAAAATCCTTGAGAAAATCCCATTCAACACGGTCATACGCTTTCTGCATATCCAATTTAAGAACAGCTTGAAAATGATGCTTCCTTCTTCTTGACTTAAGCTGATGAATAACTTCCTGGACTAATAAAACATTGTCTTGAATCTGCCTGCCGCCCACAAATGCACATTGTTCCTCAGAAATTAAGGTTGGCAGCATAGGTTTTAACCTGTTAGCAAGCACTTTAGATATAATCTTATAAGCATAGTTGTACAAGCTAATGGGGCGATATTGATCTAAGTTTTCTGGGTTTGGGGTTTTGGGAATCAAAGTAATAGCAGTTCGATTTAACTCAAAAGGTAATAAGCCAGAATGAAAGAACCTGGCGGACTGCCCAAATAGATCCACTTTAATAACATCCCAATGAGAGTGATAAAATAATCCGTTCAAACCATCCGGACCTGGAGCTTTTGAGACACCTAATTGAAATGTAGCTTCTTTAACTTCTTCAAGTGTCACCTGTGCTATAAGAGTTTCGTTCATATCTGAAGTGACCACCTGCGGACACTACTCTAAAATCTGTTCATAACAGCGAGGGCCTGAAGTGGTATAGAGCTGTGAAAAGTAATTGGTAGTCATCTCCTTTAGCTTGCCAGGATCCCGAACCCATACCTGACTTTCATCACGCAACAAATTAATACGGTTTCATTGTCATCTTTGGATTGTGGTAGCATGAAAGAATCTAGTATTGCGATCTCCCCATTTTAACCAATTTATCCGAGAACGCATCGCCCAAAATTGTTCTTCCCTCTACCAAACTTTTTGAAGCTCCTCTTTTAAAGTTCTGACCCGTGATTGATCCAAGGAAGTATTGTGCTGATTTGTCAGTATTTCCAACTGATGCTCTAATTCTGTCGCCTATTGCCTATTGTGCGAGAATTTCTTACGACTCCAATGGGACAAAGCAGTAGCAACTACTCGAAGCTTAACCGAGAGAGTGGAATCCTGCACCGAAATAGAGTGCCAGGAGTTGTCAATAACGGATCTACACTCAGCATCCTGATTCCAGAAAGCTTCAAAGGTAAAGGGCCTCTATCTTCGAACAACACAGGCTATAGAATCAAACACTATTGGACTGTGATAAGAGCCTACAGCAGGAAGAGCAAACACTTGTGCATTAGGGAAGGTCACACGCCATTCAATATTGCATAATGCCCTGTCAAGACGCTCCTTCACTAAAGCATCCCCATCTCGGTTGTTCATCCATGTGAAAGCACAGCCGTGAGTGGGAAGATCCAACAAGCAGCAATCATTGAGGATAGTTCGAAATGAAGACATACGATAAGAGTCAGCAGGCTTAGACCCCATTTTCTCCCAACGATTAAGAATTTCGTTAAAATCACCTATGCATACCCAAGGTAAGACATTATGATTGCTAAATAGCCGCAAAGTCGGCCAAATATGCTGACGCGCTTGAAAAACAGCAGGGGCATGAAGACAGGTGATCCTCATGGTTCTGTCCTCCGAGATATCCTGATAGATAAAGTCGAAAAGATGAGGAGTGGAGGTGATATCTGTCAACCGCAAGCCATCATTCCAAAAAAGGGCCAAACCACCTACTAAACCAAGAGGACTGAACACTTGAAGGTGCAAAAAATGCAAGGTACGTTTCAGGCGAATCAAAACCGCATCGCAATTCTTCGTTTCCATAAAAAATAACAGGTCGGGCTTTTCCTTAGCCACAAGGGCTTTTAAAGCTTGGACTGTTAGGGGATTGCCCAAACCTTGACAGTTCCAACTGATGAGTTTCATCTATGAACAAGTGGCTGTTTAGGGCTAGCCACCAACGCCCACGATCCATCCTCACTCGCCTCTAAGATTGGCGTGTCTAGCAATAGAGAATCATCATAATCTGCCGGATTAACACCAGGTATGTCATATGGAGTATAGCGTCTTGGTTTCTTAGCAGGGCCAATTTTAATACTTTGACAAACGCCTCTTCCTTTCTTGGCCTGAGGAACTGAGGACTGCACTTGCACTCCTTTTAGCTTCTCTTCAGCAGGGATTAGAGCAGTAGTCGTATTGTGGCGAGTCAAAGAAACAGGGCCTGTTATAGCATTGCAATCCCTCGGAATAATAGAAATAGCCTGCTGAGGAGGAACAGTTGCTTTGGGGGCATGTGGTGGCAGAAGAAGGGGGAGAGGTTGAGCATTGGTGGGAGGCGTTTCAGGTATTGTTTCCTCCCTATCCTCATCCACATTTGAATGATCATAATAGAATTGCCAATAGGGGCTATATTGCTGAACTTCTGCTTTTAGCCAGGGTCCATAAGGAGTTTTTTCAGAGTTAGAAAACATATCCTCCTTAAAAGGTACCAACGAGCAGGAGTCTGTATAATGTCCCAATCTGCCACACGAGTAACAGAAGTGTGGTAACCGTTCATACCTGAAATCCAGCCAAAGAATTCTATTTTTGAATTTGATTAATCTACCTGCCTTCAAAGGTTCTGATAAGGCCAAATCGACTCTTGCACGGCCTGCACGCAGGGTGGAACCAGTTATAAAATCAGACTTCACTTGTAGAACATTACCCACAGTACTAACGGCCTTGCGAATCATATCGTCTGTACAACATTCCAAAGGCAGACCTACCACCTGGACCTAGAACGCGCAGGTGGAGAAATCATAACAATGCAAAGGGGTGTTTGCAACCCAAGGTTTGAAATTTATGAGATGACCCGAGAATTGCCAAGGTCCGATTTCTAGAATTCTTTGTTTTTCGATTGAGACCTAAATTTCGCTAAATAAGTTCTCGCTTCCCTCTCGCATAATATCAACTTGCTCCGTCCTCCAAGCCCTCTTCAAGATCGTTTGAAAAGCTTGAAAATTGAAAGAAGGATTGGAAGGGATTTTACCAATTAAAGTTAACTTGCACTCCTCGACAGCTTCAGGTGGGGGGTCGACATGCCATTCTTCAATTTGTTGTTCAGAACATAATCTACCCAATCATTGACAGAGTGCAGCAACTCGGGATGCATCAGGATCTCCTTCACGAGCCATGACCAAAGTTAGGATGTCACCTCAAAAGACTGAGGTCAGAGACGAAGAAAATGGTGACATGCAAACCGAAAAACCCGAATACCCCGTAAGGCGGAAGGAAAAGAAATTCGACAGACGAAAAGCTGAGGAAAGAAGACATGCAAAAGGAAGGAGAAAGTTGGGTTAAGGGGCCAAATGAGGGTACTCTGAGATGAGCAGTAAATTCAAGAGACGAAGTAGATGAGGAAGAGAGGAGGCTTTCATGGCTGAAACAGAGGTGTCGAGACTGAGAATGAAAGGGTTTAAAGGAAGAAGAAAACTACCCAGTTGGTAGAGAGAAACTCGACAAGACGAGAGAATCCATACGATGTAGGAATGTATCTTATGGATGCTTGAATTGGTAAAAATTGGTGAATCAAATGAGGACATTTATTTTGTTATTTACACTTTTAAAAAAAAAGTATATCGTTTAAAAATCGAGAGAGAGAATGTCCATTTCATACAAAAAATGTACATCTGTATTCATTAATTTCTTTGAAACTGTTTTTTCCTAATCTTTGATCAAAGAAAACTTTCTCCAATCAGACATCCAAATTGGTGTTCTACATATATACAAATTATGGAAGATTGTCCAATCAATCATAAATTGTCCAATTAGTCCTAAACCTATTGTAAGTATACCAATTCATTCATAATCTTCAATTTTGCTAATTTAGTCCTAAAAATTTGCAAGAAATTCTAATATAGTCATTTCGATCAATTTTTGCCAGAAATCTTTGACATGTTAATGTGCTACATAGGACAACCAACGATAACTGAACTGCCATGTTAGCCATTTCTAGCGAAATTAATCCAAAGGATTACAATAAAATTTCTCGCAAAGGTTTAGGATTAAATCGAGTTTGAAATCTTCACTAGAATTATGCTTCAAAATTCGAACCCTAATAAATGAATAATAAGTAAGCAGGTTATATTCAAGCGTCCAACAAGACTATATCATGCCATTTTGTAATCGACTTTTGATAAACCAATCTCTACGCATGTATCTAATAAAATTCTTTAGAATATCGAATTAATCTATCCTAATTGTGTGCAAATTCCCTTCTCGAGATTCGATTTGGCTTGCTCGGTGACACTGTAGAGAAGCCATCGCGATATTAATTTTTTGGTACATCTGACTTATAGACATAATAGCTAAAACTGTAAACATAAATGAAGTAATAGCGATCGTTGGGATGAACCATGCAGTCATGCCATACTGGTGTCGTTGGCTGAGTGACGAATCTTTTGCTGCGGTGGTTCAGGGTGGTGCTTGCGCCGTTGACAAGACGAAGGGCCTTAAATGGCACTCCGCAACCGGCTATGGTGGAGTGGTATGGGCAGAGGATGACTCTGCCTTCTCAGCACTGAAGGCACTGTGGTTTCCGAGACCGGGGCCGGGTAATTTCATAAATGTGTTGATAATTCAATCGAGTTTCATTTATGGGAGAGAGTTGCATAATGTACCATCTCTAAAACTACAGGAAACATCTGTTTAGCTTTAGATTTCATGTTATCATTCAAGATGAATCTTTGGTCAGAATATAAGCCCATTGTCCTTGGACCCAGTCTCACTTTGTAGACTTAACAGCATGTTTTTCTTTATCTTTTCCTTTCTTTTTCTTTTTTCGCTCTTTTGAAAATGTTTCTTTCCTTAAACTTATTATAGAGTTCATGATAAATGAACATAGGTTTTCCCATGGGCATGTTTGTTATACCGAGGAACAAGTGGAAGCATGGAAGAACGTGGTAAATGCAGTTCAAATCGAGGGTGGCTCCATCTTCTGCCGAAAGTTAGGAAGATATTTTATGAGGTAAAAATTAAAAAATGAATTTAAAAAAGTTAAAGGGGAAAAGCACAAGAAATTATATACTTTATGAGGTGAAATTGTGTCCTGAAATTTTCAAAAGAATCAAAGTGAGGATGATATTTTCCCCGATATGTTGGGCCCGAAAACCTTGCCGCGGCCCCTACCTTTGTAAAAGGTGCTCAAAACGGACAACAAAGGACCGCTAAGAAGAATAAGATGAATCTATTGCTCTAGTAGTTAGGAATTAGATGATAATTTTTTTCTTTATAATTCTTATTAGGTCCACCGCTAGTGTAAAACATAGTTATATATTCATGGTTTGATGAGCGACATGTGTGTATTTGAATTTTAAAACCATATTCTTCCAAGTGTCCAGCATGTAGATGTGAGACCTAAATTGCACACTGGTAACAAAATTCCTATTTTCTAATTAAAAAAATATATAAGATTTCATTTTCCCCCTATTTGACTTTAATTTTTTTGAGTCTAACCGCACCTATAAACGTGTTATATGTGGTTTATGTTTTCATAATAACAAAAATGATTGAAGGGCAATAAATTGACATATAGGGAGAAACTAAACATGTAAAATCAATCTCTCTCTCTCTCTCTCTCTCTCTCTCTTTTCTTCTAACATTTGAAAAAGCACGTGAGTTATAGCTTGACAATTGCTCAAAGAATAATCGTGTTCATGCTTACCGAATAGCAGCTGCCCAATTTTTGAATTCTATTCTGATGAAAATGGAATCCTAGGAGGAATCTTCCATATTCTAACTAAACCTTTTGCACCAGCTCGTCATGCGTTTGTATGGTCTGGAGAGGCTTACTTGTCTTAGATGCTATACCTGTTTTTGGCTTTATTTGTTTGTTGCTTTGTCCGGTTCAATGAAGTCGCCGGTTCAATTGAACTCTACGGGCTTGATATTTTGTTGATGATTATACTCTAAAGCGATGGAAAATGGTAACAATCCGAACATTATCGGATTAACATAACGGAATAGAATAATCTCCCCTCTTGTGTAAATCTAATAGGATCTGATATAGTATAGAAAAATAAATATCAAGCACGCAAACACAATGCGATTTTTTACGTGGAAAACCTCCTTAGAGTGAGGAGATTAAAAATCACAGGACCGAAGTCCACCCAAAAATCTTTACTATCAACAAATCGGGTGAACAAAGTTCTTCTCTAATAAATACTAGAGGTACATAGCAACAAAGACCTTAAGAACATCATTCTTGGCAAAATGCATAAATTTCACAAGAGATCAAGAATAAATCTAACAAAAAATGCAAGTTTTGATTAATCCACAAAATACTTGGTATAGGGAGCTTCAAACGAAAATCAAATCGTCCAGATTCGAGAAGAGTGCGCCACAAAAACGTTTACAAAATTTCAGTTCAATTGGATTACAAATTGACCTCCAATGCTAGCTTGATATAAATCAGACTGATTCTCAAATCTCAGATTTTCTGATTGCTCTTTTTCTTTTGTCATTGGTTTCTGCTAATTTCTTTGCGGCCACTACTTAAAAGATAGTAAGAAACCTTATTTCTCCATATAACTTATCATATGGGCTCAAGCTCTTTTGGGCTTGCAATTCCTTTGCCTTCTTTCATATGAGAGTGAACTCAGCTAGTACAAAGGTATCACTAATTGACACTTTATTTTTTTATTTTGGTTTAGTCTATCGACCCGGTCAAGGTACATCAATCTCATCCACCAACTAGTTCAAATTGGAAAAGTGGAAAAATCTCATGCCTGGCGGGACCGACGACATATCGTCAAAAGCTCGAGCTACGGACACATTCGAAGCATCGCAGGTTGTCGAGCAATTTCGAAAGGTTGCTATGGACTTCGTTCGAGCTGGTGGGTCCAAATATTTTCTCGATTTATTGCCTTCAATAAGGAAAATTTGACTATTGCAGTTCATGTCATTAAAGTGGAAATCAAACTTTGGTGCGGTCACGTATGAACATTCTGCAGCGTATAAAATTCTATTTTACTGGGGTGTGTGTGGAGGCTAGAGAAAATGAAGTGCAAAAAATTGACAGGTAAATTTAAGAATAAACCAAAGTTGGTAAAGCAAAAGATAGTAACTCAATTGGAGAAAATTTGGTAAATCACTTAAATAAAAGTCAACACTTTCATATGGTAATTGATAAATTTAAATAGTAATTGTTAAAAATAAGATACGTTTTTCTTTTGTCATAGACAAGAGAAGTTGGTAATTAAGAAAAAAGCTAAACAAACATTGATGACTAACTCAAGAAAGAGTCGGTATTGCAAAAGTTAATAATTTAGTCAGAGAAATGTTAGTATCTATCGAAATATAAATCGGTGATTTCTAAAAAAAAGTTGGTAAATTTAATGGGCTGTTAACTCAATAGAAAATTTCTAAATTAGAATAAATGAGCACTTAAATAACTTTGTAAAAAACTAGTTGGTAACCGAAGAAAAGCTTAGCAAATTTAATGGGTTATTACATTATGTTTCATGATCCCTTAGGTACCTAGGCGTCTATGCTATCGTCCGTGGGTCATCAAAAGAAAAAAAAAAAAAGTTGATAAACAATAAAAAACTGATAAACTATTAAAAAAAATATTGGCAAATAAATCAAACAAGAGTTGTAAACCAAAAGTAGTTCGTAAAGGATTGATGATTTGCTTGAATGAAGATTGGTAAATTTATATAAGGACCGGCAAATTTAATGTAGCAGTAAAATATGCAAAAAAAGTTGGCAAAAGATTAAAAAAAATGGTAATTTGTAAATTGTAAAAAAATTGGAAAATTTATATATGTGTCAGCTAATTCTCAACATGTTGTCGGGCAATTTGATGAACTTTTTTTTTAACAGATGGAATAGTAAAATCACCAAAATGAATGTTTAACATAGTGAAATTCAAACGCAAAGTGTATTAAAATATTACCTCATATTACTTGACAACGGATCCTATATACTCTTTATATTCATATGGTCTCCCTCTACCTGTCAACTTAAGTTATTGGTTTGGATTTTCTAACATGATATCAAGGTTAGTGCTATCCTTTTTGCAAATGTGCATCCCCATTAGCCACTTATATTCAAGTATCTTTTGGGTTGTTTTTTTTAATAAAGTAGCTGATTTACCTATTACATCTAAAGAGAACTCCTTTTTCCTGTTATATATCTTTTAGTTTTAGAATTCTGATCAACATTACGTCGCATATTCCACATTAAAATGCTCCGCGTGATTGCCGGCAAATATCTTCAATTGACCTTTAAAAGAGTGGAGGGACATGAATTGGAATGGGTTTTAGAAAGAAAAGGTTAACAATGTCGTTATCAGTTCACACTTCGGTCCTCAGTATACAACAAACGTACGTGGCCAATAGACAAGCAGTAGGACATATGAAGTTTCTCTTTCAGTGAGCTTTGGAAATATCTTGACTGCCATAAAAAATGGCCTTTAGTCTGTTCACCGCTGGACTGGTAGAGGGAGTGGACCATTTTTGATGCATTTTGGCTGCATCTTCTAACTTTTTGTTCAAGTGATGGTCGATTCGATTCCCTCGGGTTGAGCTTAGCGCACAAAGGAAGCATAATTTTGCAAGGACGAGCTAGGAAAGAGAGGGTATTGTGCTTACATTAGGGATTACTCATTCTGCATACTCACAACAACTTGAATTAGGCTGCAAATTGAGATAGCTAAGTCCAATCTTTACTCAAACATACACTTGGATAAGCTGAGCACAATCATTGATTGAGTCTAATGTAGCTTGATCGCATGCATTCGGCCACTGGGGTTGACTGAGAGAAAGTCATTGTTGTAAATCATAAAATTGATTGATGATTATTGGATTTTCCATTAATTATATCTTTATAGTATGTATAACGGGGAAATTTTCTGCAATATTGTGTTACATTAGATAGACAAGTAGTCCCAATTAAAGTTTTATACACCTCATGTACATTACATTAAGGTGAGAATTATCGCCACGTCTCTCCATGGAATTATGGTTTTATCACACAATTGTGATTGAATTGGTCAATTTATCTGTGAGGAAGATACCAAATGACAAATATCGAAGCATCAAATCCCCTAGAAAAGGTCAAATGAGACAATCATGTCAAATGTCATGCGTGAAATTAGGTGAAACCTTTTCTTTTACGTTGCTCCCTGAAATCCGGGAAACCCTAAAAGATAAGGAATTCGCAATGTCCACTCAAATTCATGGCCAAAGCTCGGACAACGGAAACCAAGACTTTGCAGTCTGCAGGAGCTACACTTTTAGCTGTCTTGTATGTCCTCTTATGCCATCATTTCTCTCCTCCCATGTGCTCGGGGACCACCTTGTTGATTCTCTTAAGATTATTATTTTTGGACGCTCCCTCTATAACTTCATATAATTCAAATTCCTCTTCTTCTTTTTTTCCATTTAAATAAACTATCTTAAAAGAAAGTTAGAAGTACTCCAATAATGTAGAGCGAAATTCGCCCCTTTGTGATGAGCAATGTTGTTTATTTGTCCCAGAAATTAGATTGTTCCTATAGTTACATCAAATGCACAATTGGTTATCCAAAAGTTGTAAGAGTCATGCTTTCTTCAATCTCTAATAGCTAGGAACTTCATCTAACCTGTCTTTGATTATTGGATTACATGTCTAAATATAACCTGCTTGTTAGTTAAACAAACACAAATTCCATAACGAGAGAGAGGTATTTTATTTGTGTTAATCCAAGTTTTAATTGAGTGACAAGTACAATATTCTTGTACTTGATGGTTTATTGTAGTTCTCTATTTTAGTTGAGTAAAATTCTAACCAAAGAGGTGCAAAAAATAAAATTTCTAAGCTACGATACACTTATAAACAATCTAGTATGATTGATCATTATGTGCAACTTTTAAGATAATACGGTACTTCTAGCGAAAATTGCAAGTTTTGAACTTCTTATTGAGTTCTTCCAATTGGAAATATATTTGGAGTTCATATTCTTCAAAGAGACGAATATTCTTTTACGAAGCCCAAAAATATCTCAAGATATTTTCTCGTGGTCCTCTATTTTCAGACTAAAAGAACCTCCTTGTTCTTATCTGTGAAGAGATTATCCTCCGACAGGTGTCACGAATCGCAATCTGTCTGCTTCCAGTGTACCCCTGTCTTGCATTGCCATGCACGTGAAACCCTGCATGGGGTCTCTTATCCTCTCGGCCAATCACCAATGCCTCAGAACATCCCACGATGTGCCGCTCTATATATACCTCCCCGAGAATCCCTCAAACACACATTCGAAAGGAAATTCTTCTCCCAAGAAATTAAAGCGTTGGCATAAAGATGTCAATACTCCAAACCTTAATTCTGTTCTCCTTCCTCCTCTCCGCCTCCCACGCGGCGGTCCAGGACTTCTGCGTTGCAGACCTCTCGGCCCCCGATGGCCCCGCGGGCTACTCCTGCAAGAAGGTCTCAGCAGTCACCGTGAATGATTTTG
This sequence comes from Eucalyptus marginata, assembly GCA_014182565.1. NCBI lineage: Eukaryota > Viridiplantae > Streptophyta > Magnoliopsida > Myrtales > Myrtaceae > Eucalyptus > Eucalyptus marginata. Next base: position 43,146,255 of record CM024587.1, on the reverse strand, counting down.
TCTTCGCAGGCCTCGGCATGGCTGGGAACACCTCTAACCTCATCAAGGCTGCGGTGACCACGGCATTTGTAAATCAGTTCCCTGGCCTGAATGGGCTCGGCATCTCCTTGGCCCGCCTGGACATAGCCCCTGGTGGGGTCATTCCATTGCACACGCACCCGGGTGGCTCGGAGGTCCTCCTTGTCCTCGAAGGGTCGATTTCTGCCGGGTTCATCTCATCATCCGCAAACACCGTCTACTTGAAGATCCTTAACAAAGGGGATAGCATGATTTTCCCTCAGGGGCTATTGCACTTCCAATTGAATGCTGGTAAAGGTTCAGCACTTGCCGTAGTCAGCTTCAGCAGTCCGAGCCCTGGGCTTCAAATCTTGGACTTTGCTCTGTTCGCTAATAATTTTCCTTCTGAGTTGGTGGAGGCCACCACTTTCCTTGATGATGCTCAGGTCAAGAAGCTCAAGGGCGTTCTTGGTGGCACTGTCTAAGTAATTTCATTTTCGTCGAGAATCCATCCATTAACAATCATCACCTTTTCAAGCCTCTTCAAAAAAAAATGAAAGGAAATAATAATTCGGCTTATATGCTCGTCAATAATGGCTTTCCATGGATTTTTCTTGTGAGGTTGTATTTGGTTTGCTAGTGTGTTGAAGTGAGTTGTTGGAGTGGAGATTTGATTTTTAGTGCTTTCTGACTTATTGTTCTGTTCAGACTATGGAGCAAAACGCCTCCCTTTCTTATCGAATTTTGAGTAGATGAATAAAAGTATGTTGCTTCGTCAATTCCTTGAGAGCTAATGTTCATATGGAAAAATGTGCTTGATAAATCAAATGATGCAGTAATATCATCCACCAATTATAGATGAGATTACAATAGAATTTGGATCCGATCTACAGAGGGATAAACTAACATTCGATGTTGCATTCATATAATGACGGCTCACGTCATGCCGATCAAAGCATTATTTAGTAATGGCGCGTCATGCCAACACTTTCAATATGTTCATTTAGTATTGACCAATTCATTGATGCGGACTTTTCTACACATGACTTAATTATGGACGCAGATTCTGTTTTAGAGCCTAGCTTTGGACTTGTTTCATTTTTTTCTAAATACACTAGAATCTTGTCGCAATCATTTGTACAATAAGCCAGTAATGTATGCATCCAAATCATGTGAACCTAGCTCACGCTAGTGGGTTCTACATGGGCCCACTTCATCCAATGGTACATGTGAGATGAGCTTACATGCACTGAGGGCATCCAAGATTTTTTTTTCTTCTACCGTACTCGTTCTGCCTTAAAAGTGTTGAGGTATGGCATTTGATTAGTTGTTTAACCATTACTTCATAAAATTTCGAAACAATTATCTTTTAAATTCATATTTGGATTCCTACAACTCTAATGCCGCCAGAAAGCTTGACTCACTATTGTTAGGTGTAAGTATTGTTTGATTTAGATCCTTGGGTATTTATTTGATCATGTGTTTTCCCCGAAAAGGTGGCTATGTGATTTGAGACCAACAAGGGTGCCGGCCAAATGATTTCTTGTTGGAAAGCTTACAATGAACTTAGGTGCTCACGAAGTTCCGGGGTGAGATGACGTAATTCAAGGAAATGACGTTAGCATTTCAATCTCTATCTATCTGTCAATGGATATAAAAGTGGGCCAAACTCGCACGATGATGATTCACGTGGCTCACACTCGCACGAGCTCGATGCACTAATTTGCTTTTGACGTCAGTTAGAAAACCTATAATCTAAACTGATGTCTAATTCTAGCGAATATCTAAATTTTAATTTATATAATGAATTATTATTGATTTAGAAGAAATATTGAAATAAGTTATTTAGGGGCAATTATCAAGTCAGTTCTAAACTTATTATGCTAATTCAAACCTAAACTTTCCGATTTTATCAATTGAGTTACTAACATCAATTTTGCTGATAAAAATTAATTCACAAAATTAGGGATTATGACTTAGATATGTTATGCCCAACCCATTTAAGCTTCAAAATCAATAATGCCCTGAGCTTCATCCAACAGAATAGACTTCGAGCACTCTGCCCCAGAGATACGGAGGTCATCCATCATGCGCACAGAGGCTGGACGAAGCGGACGGAGGAGTCCTATCTCGGGCTTGAGTTTGGCCGGACCGGGCTCTGTCAAGAGCCCAGTTCGAATTAATTCTAATCAGGCCCACATTTCACTTGAAAGAAAAGCCAGGCCCACGACCTTGCAAGCCCATGCACACCCAGACCCAGCCGGCCCGGACAAACGAAACTCTACCCGAATACGACCCGCGCCCGACCCAGTTCGTAGCCTCCTCTGCTGCCCCCACCGCAAACCCCGACGGAGACGGCCGCGACGAGCGACGGCGGTTGGCCCAGACTTCTTGGTCGCGGTGGTGCAGCGAGCAGGATCGAGGGCAGATCGGCGAAGCAGCGAGCAGCAGTGTCGTGCCAGCAACGACCGTCGGGTACAGCGACGGCGCGACTTGGTTTGGGCGCAACAGGCAACGCCGCGGCAGCGACAGGCGGCGTCGGGGGGCAGCGACACCGCGGAGGTCTCGTGCGGCCAGGGTCTCCGCGGCTTGGCCGAGAGAGGGCTCTCTCTCTCTCTCTCTCTCTCTCAGATCTCCTCTCCGACCTCCGCCCTCTCGGTGCCCTCCCTCTACCTTCACCCCCTCCGCTCAGTCTCTCGGGCTTCTCGGACGTCTCTGCGAAGAAACCCCTCCGCTCTCCCTCCTCCACCCTTCTTTTCTCTCTCTTTGGCTCCCCCTTCTACTGAGCTCGCGCTGTCCTATGTTGCTCTGAATGAAGAAGGTAAATGATCCCAAAACAAATCAGCCCCACAAAATATGAAATGGATTATTATTCTGACATGATTTGAGGAGGCAATATTGGGAAAGAGACCGTGGCCAGTCAAGAGGAGAAATAAATGGAATATTTTTGCTCGGAGAAATGGTAGGCGGGAGGCAAAATCGGCAATAGATCGAGCGGAGTTCGGAAAGAGAAGAAGACGAAAATGATAGCGAATGAACGTGGACACATTCACGGCGGCGTGGGTAAAAGCAGGAGAGCAAAGCATGGCAATTGAGAGACAAATCGGCGAAGACGGACAAAATAAAGGAAAGAAATCAAAGCGTTTGTGGAAAGTCTGGGCTGCTGGAATGAAATCCTAAAGATAGCGAGAGAGGAAATTAAGGGAAACAATCAAGAAGTTTATACTCATGGAATGAGCTGGCCGTGGAATTGTAAATAATGGTGAATGAATATGGGCGCATACATGGCATCAGTACAAGGATAGATGGGATTTGACGCACCAATCAGGACTAAAATTCAGCAATCCCCACTATCAAAGGAGCAAAGGTTCGTGACTTTCCAATAATTAATGGAAATTTTTGCTATAAGAAGAGACTTCACGAGCCATTGAGAGGAGGGAAAAAAAAAATAGAGAGAGGTGTCCGTGTCACCATCGTGGCTTTCCTCTATGAGTCTACATTGCGGGAGCGAAGCGATTGTTTAAAAACAGAGGAGAAAATAGTGAAGATAGAAAACTGGTTTGGACCCGTCCTCTTGACGTCCACGCTCATCTTGCTTCGAAGACGTTGATGACAATCATTAATCTAAATCGAGCATCTTTTTCTTTAGTTTGATCGTGTTCGATTCCATTTTTTTGCTATTCAAACTATTGTAATTGTATTTTCGTTTCTTGTACAGATTAAGGTCGTCCAACACGGAAAAGAAAATCGTGAGGAATGGGGTGCTCGCATCAAGAAGGAGAGAAGTATCAAAACGAAGTCTTCAAAGTCATTTTTTCCCTGCCACCGTAGGCATTGACGTCTACACTTGGATGAAATTTTTCATGATCACCATCAGACCTCATCTTCGTCACCATCTGTTCTTTACCATCATCATCCCACGGAGCACCTCTACATTCACGACTTCACTTACTACACTGATACGGCGCAGTAGATATCATCGAGAGAATAAAGTGCAGAAAATTTACCGAAGATGGTGATGGTTTTTCCACCTAATGGGTTTTTATGTGATGATGGGCTTATTTAGGCCCGTCCGTCCATGTTGAGCCCAAAAACCCGACTCATAAATTAAGGGCCCATAGAAGAAGAGTGCAGCTACTAAAGATAAAAGAAAATGGGAATTTTTGAATGTATGAGAAAATCTGAGCGGTTGCTACGTAATCTTAAAATAAGAGAAAACAGGTTCTCTCGGTTTTCTACGCTCTCTCAATTTCTCCTTGTCGCGACCTAATTTTTCGGGTTAATCACCTAAAAATTAGGTTAATGGATTCTAAGTTTTTAAAAAACTTGCTTCGGAGCTCTCCCTAAGCCCATACCAAATCGCGACTTAAGTAAAATTTTTAAACATGCAAAATATTATCTAGGAGTCGCCACTAATCGGTTTAGGGTAGGTCGATTAGACACCTAAGTAAAATAACGGGAGCATTATCTTACTTTTCCTACGAACCGAGAGACTAATGGTACGGGGACTTAATTACACTAGACTATCCTAGTGCCCTTTCGGTACCTTTCTATTTCATTTTTTTAAATGTTTTTTGCGGGCAGCTTGGATTGATTTTAATTCATTTTCCTAACATGTGAGGCGATCATGCGAGTGTACAAACCGCCAATTTAACACCCGAGAAAGCGAATAAAATAATGCGGGACTTACCTCAAAGCAGCGAAAGCAATTGCATTGTTAGGTCAAAATTCATATCAATAATCCTAGATATGATTTTCTAATTAATAAGTAATCACTCAATTTTTGTTTTCACTTTATTTAATGAAAGTCGTGCAATGCATGCTACTAATTTAACATGAAATGATATGACGTGGCAATATGACCTAAACTATATACCATGAATAAGCATGCAATTCATCCTAAAGCATGAAATGAATTTATTCTAAATTTTTGTATTTTCCATGAAATTCGAAATTAAAGAAATGCAACAATTAAATATGCAATTTAATCAAATGACTTAGTTCTAATGACGAGCAATGAACTTAGCAACAATCACTAGATGACGAAAATTTCAAAAACCTAATCCTACATGTCTGATTTACTAAACCTATATGCTCATGCAGAATTTTGATTTTTTAAAATAATTAATTATTAAATAAATATTAAATCTAAACTATCAACAAAATAAAGCAAGAAAGGATTAAAATAATCGAAAAAATAACCTATTGTCTCACAGGTCAAATTAACGGTTATTCTAACCCTAATTGTCACAATAAGGAGATCAAAACAATTACAAATCGATCCGAAGTCTTACGGACCAAATTAAATAATTATTGTGATTTAACAATTGAAATTTCACCAAAAAGCCCAAAAATTAATATAATTAAAAAAAAAAATGATCCGACGTCTTACGGATCAAATTAATAATTATAATAATTTGAACAAATGCGAATTCATGAAATGAATATTGACATACCATATTCTAACTTAAACAATAATAACAAAATTTAAAACACAATAAAATAACATAAAATAAACAAAAAGAAAGAAATAAAAATAAAACTAAAACTAAACTACCTAAAGGAGAGGACTCGCAGCAGCGTTGGTGGGCATATGGCTAGTTCTTGATTTGACCATTCACTAGTCTCCTCCGGGAACTTTTGAGTGGACGCCCCCCTTCTCTTGTCGTCTCTCTCTTGTCAATTATGGTGGAATATGGAATTGTGTGGCCTTTTGTTCGGCATTGAATTGCCTGTGACCACAACATCATAACAAAACAAAGTAAATATCGAAAATATGGAGTGAACAACTTTAATAGGAAAGAAAGCAACCCAGGTTTATCGCACGGTGAAATCACCCCCCGGATGGCAATTAGCGCTTAGGTACGTTGGCCACTTCGATGTCTCGCTGCTGGAATTATCGTCGGAGATGTAGGAGTTTAATCTAGGCAAGAAACAAAAATAAAATCACCTTAGTTCGAATAGCAAATTGGAATTGCACACAATCAAACTTAAAAAAAAAAAAAAGGAAGCTCGACTTAGCTTTATGCTTGTCGTCAATATCCATGAAGCATGATGAACGTGGGACGTCGTCAAGAAGACTACACCATCGTCCGAGATCCCTGAGGGTGTGTGCCTCTCCCCTAAAGAAAATTGAACTCGAAAGAAATGAAGGAGAAAACCTTCCTCACTTTTGCTCTGAATTTTTTCGAAAATCCCCCTTTCTCCATTTCTCACGAACCGTTGCCTTTTTATAGTGAAAACCTCTATTGTCTTTTAGAAAGTTATGCTTCCTTGATTGCGGGAATTACAGAATTTCAGCCCCAATTTGCCATCTCAAATTAACATTTCGGTTTTTCACTCATGTTACCAGAAACGCATCCAAGTTCGTTTTGATTTTTGCAATCAGTTCACCTGATGAATATAATCCTTTGATACTTTCCCATTAATTTATCAATCTGGCCATTATCCTCACCAATTTTGGGTTTGGTTTCCATTTTGACTTTTATTCTCTTGATTTCTTGAAGATCTAATTGAAGCAAGAATAATTAGTCATAATTCCCACCTTCCATTCATAACCAAATCATATTGATCTTCCCCTTATTTTCCTTTTGTTCAAAATGCAATTTTATTTTTCCAAAATTAGGTGTCAACACTCCTCAAGTACAATACACTCTTATGAAGAACAGGATCAGAATTACTCATCAAACTGCGACAACGGTATTTAATCTGTGAAAGACAAGGTATGTTCGACTCTGTAATGAACCTTATGATCGGTGTAACATGTGTTTTCTCGCCTCGTTTTCTGCATTTGTTTTTCGGCGATCGATTGAGTTTCGGATTACATTTTGGGAATCTGTTTCCCAACATTGGTATCGGAGCAATGTTGTTCATGTTTCCCGATTAGTGTTGATATTTTATAAATTGATTTTTGGTTGAAATTTCATGAAACGCCGCTGTTGGTCGCTCGAGGACGGAAATCCCGACACCGCGTACTATTCACCTCCCCCGTTTATGATTTTCTGTAAATAGAATCTCATTTCTGATAGCGTAGGGTCGTAGCTTTCGTTGATACAAGAAAATCGACTAGTGGCTCACCGTTGGGGGCCGCCAGACGCGTCGCCATGCGCGGCTAGAATGTCTGGCGTCGTCGGAACATGCAACGCACACGCCAAGGCGGTTCCCAAGCACGTGCAATGCACGCACGCGTGGGGCAAACCGCTGGCGCGTGCGGCAACCGCTGCGTGTGCGCGCACGCTCCAGTGGCGTCATCATGATGTCAGCCGGCAGTTGCCTGCGCACGCGCAAGGCACGTGAGGTCACGTCATCATGACGTCACCTAGCCGGGTCGTCGGTTTGAACCGACCCGACCCATTTGCGTTGACCCGTTGACCGTTGACCTTCATTAACCGGCGTTGACCACCGTTAACCGGTGAGAAAAAAAAAGGGGAAAATTATGTTTTTTTTTTTTTTTTTTTTTTTTTTTTTCGATTTTGTTCATTGTGGATTATAACTAATCCCTTTTTGTTCTGCATTTGTTGTAGGAACAATGATGCGTTTTGCACGCATGCCTATATTTCTGAGAACGGACGATGAAAAGGCAAGACTTCGAGGGTTAAAAACAGAATTAGCTAATTATCGGTGGAATGACGGTGATATAGTATCACACGTGATCAGGGTCAATCAGATGATATTTGAAATGGTTATCCTATGCCGGATTTTGAGAAAATGCCGGCTCTAATGAACACTCTTCCACCTTAATGGCAAGCAATGTTAGATCGGCTATGGGAGGTCAACGTGGTCAAGGTTAATCAGATGATACAAGAAATCATCTGGAATGGTTATTCTATGCCGGATTTTGAGAAAGTGCCGGCCCTAATGAATACTCTTCCACCTAAATGACAAGCAGTGTTAGATCGGCTATGGGAGGTCAACGTGGTCCCAAATTATAGGAGGCTTGCAATAGCTTTTGTAAGAGAGTACTATAGAATCGAGTTAACCAAGACTTCAACCATTGGGTTGAGTGTCACATGGCGCAAAATGAATGCGCATTGGAGGTGGCATGAGAGCTCTCCAAAGGTTTTTCCGTGATTGATCAATGTGCCTTCAAAATTCTCAGAGAATTTTACTAAGAGATTAGAAGAGACTTTCTCAGTTTATGAGATAAATGAGAATATTTGGGTTTAATTATTTATTTTTTCTTAGATTAGTTTGAGATATTTTAGGTATAAATATTTTTTTCTATGTTGATATTTTTCCTCTGAATATATTACTTAGTGTAATGAACATATTTGATCATTGAAAGTTCAATGTTATCTATTGTTGTAAATTAATATGTTAATTTACAATTCTTCGTGGGAAGTTCAAGAAAATTTTTGTGACTTTGTTGAACTTATTTTGCATATAAGATTATATTAATGATAATTTCAAGTTAGGATTTTTGGATGATGATTGGAAACTCAATGACCTTTTGATTTTGAAACCTTATTTGAAATTATTCATTAATATGATGAGTTTGTGCAAAATTGATGCATAAATGATAGGCATTAATAATTCGTGCAACTAAGAGTATAATTGCTGAGTTGAACAAAGAAGAGAAATTGAACAGTGAGAATTGTGAAATATTGAATATGAAAATTCAATATGTGCTTGAAAAACAAGAAACACTAAAAGCTCTTAACCATATTATGGAAGAACTTGAGGATGTTGTACGCCATCTTGAGCTAGCAGAGGACCGCCTAAAGGCATTTGAGCGGGAAACAGATATTTGCTGTGCTGGTTCTAGCTTAGAAGGGGCTTCGAGCTCTAAGCGCAAGCGCATTGATTCGTTCAATGGATGGAAATGCAAGGGATCGAGTCCTTCTTGTAAGAAACTAAGAGTAACCAACATAAGAGAGGAAAACATCCTCGAGTAAAAAGAATTTCAATGGTGAAATGTTATAACTGTGACCAGAAGGGTCACTATGCTTGCGACTGTCGTGAGCCAAAGAAGGTAGACACCCCTTGTACTCTTAAGAACTTTTCTTAAGTATCAAGTTTTGCATTCTTAATCGAATCTAATCCTTTATGAACTGTAGATTCGGGAGCAACAGACCATGTAGCGAAGGATAGAGAATCATTTGTGGAATTTTGACGAATACCGACTGGAACTAAATGGATCTATGTAGAAAACAACTCTAGAGTTGAAGTAAAAGAGATTGACACTTGCCAATCAAATATGCGTGGTGGATGCACCTTATTCCTACATGATGTATTATATGCTCTAGAGATTCGTCAGAATTTAGTGTCTGTTTTAGTGTTGGTAAAACTTGGTTTTATTATGAACTTCCATAATAATGGTGTGGATTTGTATTTAAATACAAACTATTATGGTTGTGGTTACTTTCTAGATGGTTTTATTGTATTGAATGTTGACTAAAAATGTCAATGTTTGTTATTCCCTCTTCACGTCTTTGAATTCTTATGATAATGATGTGAATGTGCGGCATGCTAGACTTGGTCATATTGGCTGACAACGTATGAATAGGCTAGCCAAAGAGGGCTTGTTGGGCAACATTGAAAAAGTCAATTTGCCCATATGTGAGCATTGCCTAGTAGGGAAAATAACAAGGAAATCATTTGGAAAAAGTAAAAGAGCTGAATTTCCTTTGCATTTAATCCATTCTGACATCTGTGGTTCAATGAATGTGAGAGGAAGGCATAGGGCTGTTTATTTCATCACATTTATAGATGATTATACTCGATTCGAATATATCTATTTGATTTCTCATAAATCTGAAGTATTGAGTTGTTTCAAAAAGTTTATGAGCTTGGTAGAAAATCAATTAGATAAGAAAATAAAAGTATTAAGATCCGATCAAGGTCGAGAATATTTATTTGATGAGTTCAGAAATATATGTGATGAAAAAGGAATAGAAAGACAATTGTCTATTCCATATACTCCTCAACAAAATGGTGTTATGAAAAGAAGAAACAGAACCATACTAGAAATGGTTAGGTCCATGTTGGCGCATACTAATTTACCTATCACCTTTTGGGGTGATGCTTTATTAACTGTTGCCTATGTACTTAACCGTGTGTCTTCTAAATCAGTTACTTCCACTCCATATGAGTTATGGACAGGTAGAAAATCAGACTTAAGTTTCCTTAAATCATGGGGTTGTGCTGCCTATACTCATGAGCTCTCTCACAAATTTGGGAAATTGGATCCTAGAGGCAAGAAGAGTATTTTCATAAGATACTCAGAACACTCGAAAATGTATGTGTTTATAGGCGAGCAGGAAAGTGGAAGTATAACTGAATTCGAATCACGGGATGTCACGTTCTTAAAGAATGAATTTCCTAAGAATGACGAAATAGGTGAGGGTTACTCCCTATTTGAAACCTTGGATCTAGATAATGAACTTAGTGGAATTCGTCCAAGTGGGAGTAACATGAGAAGTGATGAATTAATTCAACTGACTCTCAATTACAACCACATGATGAGACGATATTTTCATTATCTAATCGAGTGGGAGCATAATGGAGAATGATGTGCAAAGTGTATAATCTCCCATACGACAAACAAGTCGCAAAAGTATTCCCCGTCAACGTTTTGACATTGAAGGAGAAACTTTTATGATTGCTCTACAAAATGAAGATGAGCCTAGAAATGTAAATGAGGCTCTAAATTGCCCTAGTAAGAAAAAATGAATTCATACAATGGAAGAGGAGATGGAGTCAATGAAGTCAAACTATGTTTGGGAACTGTTGATCTTCCAAAAAGACGCAAAGCGATTGGGAACAAGTGGGTTCTCAAAATAAAGTGTAAAGCTGATAGCTCAATAGAAAGACATAAAGCTCGTCTTGTGGCAAAAGGGTATAATCAACAGGAAGTAATTGATTATGAGGAAACATTTTCTCCTATAGTGAGATTTACCTCGATTCGCATAATTCTGGCAATAGTAATTAGTATGGATCTTGAGTTACATCAAATGGATGTAAATACTATTTTTCTTAATGGAGAATAAGAGGAAGAAATATATATGAAACAACTTATTGGTTTCATTATGAAAGGCCAAGAAAAAAAGGTATGTCGACTTCTAAGATTGATATATGGCCTTAAGCAATCATCGAGACAATGGTATATACGTTTTCATAATGCCATAATGTCATATGATTTTTCAATGATTGATGAGGATCATTGTGTATATATCAAAAGATCCAAAGATCATTTTGTGATCATATCATTATATGTTGATAATATATTGATTGCCGGAAGCAATATGGAGTTTGTTAATACTGTCAAGAGTTGATTATCTTCCAACTTTGAGATGAAAGACATGGGTGAGGCTATATACATTCTTGGAGTTAAGATTTCAAGAGATCGTTCGAAAAGATCATTATCTCTTTCGCAAGAAACATACATAAATAGGGTTCTTGAACGATTTCGTATGCAAGATTGTAAACCCATAGATACTCCTATTGCAAAAGGTGAAGGATTGAGCCATAGTTAGTGTCTAAGGACTCCACAAGAGAATGAACAAATGCAACACGTTCCTTATGCTAGTACTGTTGGAAGCTTAATGTACGCTATGATGTGTACAAGACTTGACATATGTTTTGCGGTTGGAATGGTGAGTAGATATCAATTCAATCCAGGTCAAGCACATTGGAAAGCCGTTAAAAGAATACTTAGGTTTCTGAAGGCAACTGCCGATTATACACTGAGTTACCAAGGAAAGGATTTGTGACTTGAAGGCTATTCAGATGCTGATTGGGGAGGAGATTTAGATGAAAGAAAATCTACCTTTGGATTTGTTTTCTTATTGAATAATGGTGTCATATCTTGGTGCAGTAAAAAACAAACGTGTATAGCATTGTCCATAATGGAAACTGACTGTCCATGATGGAAACTGAGTTCGTGGCATTATCAGCAACAATATAAGAAGGTGTTTGGCTTAAGAGATTTTTGGATCATTTAGGTGTTATTGAGGATACTACAAACTCATTATTGATTAACTGTTATAGCCAAGTAGCGATAGCGTACACCAAAGGTCCAAAATATCATGGCAAGACCAAGCATATAGATACAAAGTATAATTTTGTCAAAGATATAGTTGCACGAAAAAATGTGAACTTACAGTACATATCTACGCATAGAATGATAGCAAATCTTATGACAAAGCCAATACTTAAAGATGTGTTTTGTGGCCATGTGAAATCTCTAGGACTGCGTAGAGGCTGATGTACTGAATATTGTAATTTCCCTTAAGTGTTCACATTTAATGAATTTGTGTTTTCATTATTAATGCCTATGAGTCTTTGTTTGACGTTTATGCATCTTAATGCTTAGTGCATTATATAAAATTGAGAAAGTATGTTAGACAGAAAAAAGATTAGCCCATTCACACAGGTAATCACCTCTATTTGCTATGTGATAAATAGGGATAAGACGGTTTTTAAACTTATTATTTAGGTGATAATCGAGAGCTCAAGCTTAAAATATATATGTTGCCTTAACTGAGTGTTAAGATGATGACATAATATTTACTATGTCCGAAAGTAAAATAACCCACATATTTTACTTTATCTCTATGATGCCAGATGTGAGTTCTAATGAATTCCGTGAAAGAATAGATACGTGAACTCAAGTTAAACATTGGATATGTCTGAACTATCATCTGTACGGTATTGAAGGTGTAGACATACGCTCCATGGGAAAGGAGTTAATACCGTAATATGTAATTCATACTATGTATGCATGAGACGACCAACAAGAGTGGCAAAAGTTTTTGATCTCAACTTTTATGCCGTGTGAGACTTTTGAGGAAAAGAGTTCCTCAATTAAGTGCCATCATAACTCTTACTTATTCTCAAGATTTCTATTCAGTATTTGCTATCTTAGAATATTGCCAATGATCATGAATAAATTCGATTTAAAGGGACATTTCTAGAAAAGCAAGTTGAAATGAAATTGAGAGTTTCAAGAAAAGAGGAAGATCGAATTTGGAGAATCACATTCTAGTTATGTATTCACTAATCTACCAATTATGATTGTTTTTTGAATAATCATAATTGTGAATACAATATATATCATTGTTAAAAAGAGATCAAAAAAGATATAAATGTGATTGATCGATCTAAGGTACCGCATACTAAATCTACTCAAAATATGATACCCATTATGAGTTGCTATATATTCCTAACAGATGTATGACAACGAGCTCTAAAAGTATGCTAGTTGCATAGATTATTTATTGGTATGAATGTCGCAGAGAGGTAAAGAGGATTCTGTTCGGCCCACTATGTGCGAGTGGGAGATGATGGGTTTTTATGTGATGATGGGCTTATTTAGGCCCGTCCGCCCATGATGGGCCCAAAAACCAGGCCCATAAATGAAGGGCCCATAGAAGAAGAGTGCAGTTACTGTAGATAAAAGAAAATGGGTTTTTTTGAATGTATGAGAAAATCTGAGCGGTTGCTACGTAATTTGAAAATAAGAGAAAATAGGTTCTCTCGGTTTTCTACGCTCTCTCAGCTTCTCCCCAAGTTTCTCCCCAAGTACAGTACGCTCTTTTGAATAACAGTATCAAAATTACTCATCAAACTGCGACAACAGTGTTTAATTTGTTAAAGACAAGGTATGTTCGACTCTGTAATATACCTTATGATCGATGTAACATGTCTTTTCTGGGCTCGTTTTCCACATTTGTTTTTCGGCGTTCGATTGAGTATCGGATCGCATTTTGGGAATTTGTTTCCCAACACCACCTTTTGGTTTGCTCTCAGTGGTATCCTTCATAAGCTCTGGCGTTCCAAAAAGCCGTACTCCGGTGTCCAACAATCACCGCCGTCGCTTTCATATCTCAGTAAATTCCCAGCAACAATATCCCCACTAGCGTGCCTTGTCCTTCCTAAGATGCTACCCAATTTGTGTTGGAATGTCCCTGACAAGCTAAACCGGCGTCGCTAGTCACTGCTGTGTCATTATTGCTGCTGCTAGTTACCGTTCGTTGTTGTTGTCCATTGCCATTCGCTGCCGTTCGCTGCAGCTACATCCTTCTTCTTGCTTGCTGCGTCCCTATGCCTTCACTTCAGATCGACTCCTCGTGATTAACTCTAATCAAGGTGAGGATGATTTTTGTTTGGATCGATGATAGATGGTCCCAGCATGTGATTTAACCATGTTTTTTTTTTTTTATTATAGTCAATGCAAGGTTAGGTCACTGTGGTTTAATTGGTTCTATGCATTAACAAAGACATATTTGGCTTTCAGACACTAAGGTCTAAGCCAATATCGTCTAGCGTGGATTGCTATGGCTGAGTATGTCATTAATGATGTAATTAATTCGTACATTGTCATTGCACATAACTGTATTATGCATGTTTAGAGTTTAGAGTGCATTCATAATTTAAGGTTTTCATATTTAGGGCCAGACACATTTAGTCTCATAATGCATTTAGGTGTAGGACATGTTAGCTTTAGAATCCATATAGATTTAGGTTAGTGCACAGCTTTCATAAACTAAAATCATATAAAAATGTTAGTAGTTTTTATTTAGATTTAGATTGCGTGTAGAGCTAGGGTTAATTAAGCTTATGTCATATAATGCTTGTCATTTAGAACTAAGTATCGTGTATATAATTTCAGTTCTTACATTACACGCGTCATCCGCATTGCATACTTTTCAATAAAAGTAGATAGTTCACTAGGCCACATTATAGTCTTAGGTTTTAAACTTGTTATTTTTATAGGATAAAAAAGAATAACAAAATATATAGCTTGCATTATAGAATAAATTCTTCGCTTCCCTTAGGTCATTCATACATGTTAATTAATTTAGAATTACATACATGCATTATCTTAGAAATAAAACTATGTCATCTCCCACCTAGGATTTAGATTACATTTTCACTAATAATGTAGATGCAGGATTAGGAATCATTAATTTGTAGATTTTTAGAGTCATATGTCTTTTATTAGCTAACAAAGAAAAATATCAAAAATTGGAATTAGAGAGTCTCATATAGACCGCATATTAGTCCATCATTATACCATGCATAATCATGCATAACATTCATGCATTCTATTTGCATATTTTTCTAAAGTAATAGTTTGCAGAAATCTCGTGGCAATGGATATGGTACTCTCTACTTGCTTAGCGCATCCAGGTTCTTCAAGTCTTCTACAATCTATTTACTAAACTGATTATTTGGTGTTACGTCGCTTGAATATGCATCCGTATGATCACCCCTTACATGTTAGTGGCATAGGATAAAAATTGATAAAGATTGCATGCAAAACATTTTCAAAATAATGAGAAAATATATCAAAAGGACGTTAGATTAATCTAGCATAATCAAGTCCCCATACTTAGAAATGTCTAGTTGGCAAAAGTAAAATGTATTCTCGCATTTTACTTGGATGTCTAATTGACCCATAATCTATTAGTGGTGGCTCCAACAAGTAAGTTTAAATGCATGTTGAATAAAGTACCAAGTTGTGATCAATAGTGCTTGGGAGAGTCCATGCTAAATGCCAATCTTGAGAGAGGAACCGTCGCTCCCGTTTAGCAGTCCATTAGCTTTCTCCCGGACCTTTGGAAAGGTCATGACAGTAATTGTTCAAACACTTTGAGGAAATACATTCAGTATCACATTGGCCCCACTACAACCAACTATAATGAAGACAAATACCCTCAAATCAAATTTATCAATCACTGATCTTGTTCAGTATAATTGACTCCATCCCAAATGCCTTCGGGACAAAAAATGTTTGGTCCATAAGTGGATTTAACCATTTGATATAGCAGGGGAAGCTGTAGTATTACGAATAAAACCACGGGAATAGAGGCCAGCAAAGTAATCGGAATGAGAACCCACTCTACTCTTTCTTCCAGCACAAGTGTGAGAGATGCAGCGAAGGCCACTAGCATGAAAGCTAGGGAGAGGAAGAGAAAACAAAGCCCCATTATGATCTTCTTAGGCAATGCTTCAAGAAAATCTCGCGCCTCATAACGTGAAGTTAAGATGGCTAGGAATAGCAAGATGGCCATCACAGAAGAGAACAAACCTAACACATCCGAAATTGCGAAAACCAATAAAGAGTCCTCTCCTAACAACAGTGGGACTCCAGTTTTGTCGTCATTGCCTCCAGGTATAGTGAATGCAGCAGCGAACAATACTGTGGCAATTAGAGTTGAGACGAGCATACATGAATTTGCCGTGTCCTTCACCCACTTCTCACCTTTCTCGAGCAACTCTTGGTGGCTCTTCACAAAACTATTCCAATATGTCATATTCACACCCTTGGCGGCTATGATGTTGGCATTTCTCCAATTAGGGATAACCCAGCTTTCCACAGCCTATGCATAAAACTCACAAATAGGAGTTTCAATAAGTGGACAAAGTATTGAAAAATTTCAAAAAACAAACGAGGGAACATATCAAGGAGATCAAGACTTATCCAACATTTGATGCGAAATTGCTTAAAGGTCAAGTCACATGTTTATATCTAGATCATGTCGAAACAAAAGATAAGCACAAAAAGAGAAGAAAAAAAGGACTCTTACTGTACTACTTGTACCATGAAGAAAGTAATTAATACTGATAATAGATTCAATCTCATAACAAGATGATCGAAATTTTAGACCATACTTAAAATTTTCCTTTGAGATACTTTAATGTGAGTCTAAAAGTGAAGATGGTGTAACTAGATTGAAGAGAGAAAAACATTACATTGAAGAGAATGATATTTTGGTCAGTTAATTTTTTTTTTTTTTTTTTAAAAAAAAGGGAATGTCTTAACCAAAATAAGAGTGGGAATAGCATGTCCCTAAGATCATTATCGTTAAGTGTGGTTATCAAATAGATGAAAAGAATGATACCTTATACCATTGGAGTTCTCTTTGCATTTGAAAAGTTGCTCCAGCCACCTTAGTTACAGTATCATGATAAGGGAAGTACGATGCTGCTGCAAACATAATGTCCTTAGAATCTTCGTCTGTAGGCCCTAGGACTAATGACAACTCAGCGGTCGAGCTTAACTGCAAAAAGACTCCGAGAGTCCTTGCTTGGCGATATTTCACCGCATATGCCAGCAAACTGCTACCAAAGGCCTAATTCGAATAAGCTCCGGGAAAAACTGAATACAGAGTTTCACGATTTCACTGATTCCCTTGACTGTAGCTTGAAACAGCAAGTTCCATTTCTGAAAAATTCGGTGATCTCGGTATTATTCATGTAAGAGATCACAATGCAAACTTGTTTTGCCAACTCGACTGCCGCCATGTTTCTTAGCTTCACCTCATGAACTCTCTTGATTATAGGAACTACAAAATGTCAAAAATAAAAGGAAAAAGAAAATGAAAAACGAAGGGCCGGCAATTGGACCAAGAAAAAAGTTCCCAACTCTGGGTCCCAAATTTTTTTTAGACAACAAATTACATCTAACAACAGTCTACTAATTGTCATAATTTCCCATGTTTAGAGCTTGGGTTGGCGGGTGATTGGGAAAACGATCTCATTCTTTTTTATTTTTTAATCTTTTAGGAAAGCTATTTTGATTTTTTTTTTCTCTCTTTTGGAATTCAGTCCTCAAATGCAAACAGTGAGTTTGTATCATGTCTGGATGAAAACAGAGTTGGATGTGAAGAAAGTAGAAGCGATTAGAGGGTAACTGAAGAGAGTGATCTTCCTTGAAGTTCTTTTTTTTTGTCGGTATCTTCCTTGAAGTTCAAACGAGGTTTTATGATGTTAATCATAATTAAGAGAACATAATTATAAGCATAAACCTGATAGAACAACTCTGAAAATAACCACACTAATTACATTGTCTGGCTAGACAATATTATTCAAATATGCATAGCAGCTAGTAATTAAAAAAATTAGATTAATCGTACAAACCGTTGTGTTGTTATATATGCTCAGCACAAGAGCAAATTTTTTCTGTCTCTAACAAAATCAAAACTTCCATCACACAATGGTGCGTGATATTTTACTTTACTTGTTACACCTAAATGGCAGTGAGTGGAGTTGACTCTATCCTCTAATAACTTTCAATTTGATAAAAATACACAACAACACTGTTCTGTTTCCTTTTTTGTTCTTTGACACAAATAGAAGAATTAGGGACAGGGCTAAAGGGTATTTCGGGGGCATACAAAAGTTGGGTGAAGATGACAAGTATGTGTAACTACGGGCAAAAATTTTGAATAAGTTTGCAGAACTATAGGATCTTTCTGTAGCGGTTAGGTGGTGTTTGGGCTAATTTTCGCATACTTCGAACGGTCCACCTTTTCAGGTAATCTTAAGAGTGCATTCTTCCTTCCTATATATTCAAAAATTTATATTTGGAGTGCTTCAAACTTGATACGAATTATAAGAAGAGAAGAAAACTCTTTATTATATAATAAATAGCTTGTTGGTATAGGATATATCACCTGGGGTGGAATTCTGGGATGCACGATTTTGTTGGGACCCACAAAATTCGCTCCACTGAAATATTCTTCTATTACAAGCCTTCCCAAACAAATAGTTTTGATTTTTACTACCTGTTCCTATTCCTATTCTTCACGCCAAAAGTTGGCATATGATAGTGTAAATTTACTATGTTAAATGAGATTAAATGATAAGCCCATGCCTTCATCTATTGTAACCTTATTCACGCGAGGGGCTTGCCCCCGGTCCCATGCCCAATTCCTGCACCCTCTCAACGTTTTCTTTCGTGGTGTATTGAGATTAAGTAGCAGTCAAAGAAAATAATACTTAGGCTTCAGGCACTTCACCCGTAATGGAGGAAACGAATGCATATGGGTTCATTGTTCTTATTTTTCCAGAAAGATTTACATGCTTGATAGAGATTATGAAGTGAACATGATTTCACCAATCAAGATTGAAGGAGAAGTCCTATGTTTACGTAAACCTTATACCATATTATACGCTTAGATCATTTAGCCATATGAAAGAAATTCCTAGGTTATCATCAAATCTCACCTCAATTTACGATTTCACGATTCTTGTAATTAGAATTTCATGAATATCAGAAATCTTTCAAAATTTAAAAATATTAATGTAGAAAATCATATATAACTCTCTTTGAGTTTGAATACTTTCATGAAGGATTTTTATTAGGTTCATCAACTATGTAAAAAATAAGTTACATACTCATTGTTGGTTGACAAGGAAAAATTGAATTACAAAACTAACTTCAGCATATATGTCACTCATCTCATCTGATGGTAAATGTGTAATGATTTTTTTAATGCATGCTATGGCCCTAACACAAATTCTTTTCCAAATTATGGCAAAGAACTAAGTAGGAACTTTTTTCTACTTATAAAAAAAGTCAAAAACAAACAAGCCATAGACTTTTAATAGGAGAGAGAGGGACAAAGATAGAGATGATATCTTGATAAAATGGAAGCGTACCTACAATTTTGGCGGCACTCCAAAGTGACCTTAAAAGACATTGAAGGGCTACAATCAAATTGCAAAGAAAATCTGGTCATTGGATATGAAATCATTGTAAGACATTGTAATTCATTCGTTATATTGTCCAAAATCAATAAGTTATACAGTACTTATGCACTTGGTTGAATCATATGTGGTTCCAAAGGGATAGCTCATCCATAAAGTAGTTCAATTTCAAGCCATTATTGAAGTAAAACTAGGTCGAGGAACTAGAATATATCCTAATCATTTCCTATTTCTTTTGCCAGTACGGAGGGAATCATTTAAGAAAATTGAGCAAAAGTTCGAAACCATGGCAGATCCGAAGATAATGCTCAAACAGCAAAAATGCATACCCACCCGGCTCCGAATTTTTGTCTGTTGGTTTGTAGCTCAAGTTCACCGGTATACCTTCAGTTCAGAAACAAAAGAGAAGGCGATGAGCCAGGCATGATCATCTTGAAGGGAATCAGTAAAATGAAGAGATGCGAGTGCAGAAAGTACCGACATTTGTATATCAATGCTTCCAAAACACCGAGCCTGCTTCCACTGTGAAAGTGAGATTCCATCGTCGCCAACACGGACAGTATAGAATATCTAGGATTCCTTGTGCTTTTTATGGTAAGTAAGTGAGGGTACCGCCCAACTAGATAAAGGGTGATATCTATTCGAATTGACCAGCAATGTTGATCAGGAAAATAAGCCATGTCTAGAATGAAGGGAAAAACAGATGGAATTGAGATAAAGAGTGATGGTGATCGAACCATGATGACCAGCGAAGCTGAGATCTATGATGGTCTCAATCGCAAAGGGATCGCTGAAGGGATGACTTGGCTCATCGTCTGTTGTACTTTTCGCCAGGAACCAAGCAATCTCCTTATGCATAGAGGCTTCCTTAGCAGATATTCCCAAAGGAACACGTCCTTCCTTATCTCGAAGTTGCGTCAACGTAGGATTACTTCTAACTAATGCCTTGACCATCCTTATCCTTCCACATAGGACAGCATTGTGGAGGGCTGTGCGGTCATCACAATCAACCATTTCAAGCGCTTCCGGAGATGGAGACAAGAGCTTGACCAGGTTCACCAAAAATTCGTCCTGTCCACTCAAAGCGGCTATGTGAAGCAATGTTTCTGATCTGCTTGTTATTTTGGCCGTCTTCGAAGCAGCATCTTGTTCGAAAAATCTTGTAGCAAATTCCCAATCACCCCTGAATGCAGCTTGCAACAATGGTCGGTAATTGGGTTCATCCACTACGTTTTTCGAAATTTCTGCAATGGATGAGTACTTTTCAGGCCATTTAAGTTAATAATTTTTCCTTACAGACATTGACAACTGTCCTAGAAAAGAACAATTTCATGAAGATCCGCCCCCAATATTAATTTCACAATGGAATAACCCTTTCGAGGGATAACGCACCTGGAGTGCCTCTGGATTGGGAAGGATCTGATGGAACGCTTAAACGAACATCTTCAATTAATGTAAGAGAAAGAGTGAGCGCAATGTCCTTCTCAAACTGACTTTCTTTTTCCTTTTTCTTATCGTAGCCAAGGTCAGGGTTATGTTTGTTCGATGATAAAGCAAGGAAATAGAATTATGAAGAAAATACAAGTTCAGGAATATTTTAAGACCATATCGCCTATACCCTATTGTTTCTCGCTTGGAACTTGAACAGATACCTGGTGTTGGTTGCGTCGCCATTGGATTGCTCTCCTGGTTAGAGTTTTTTGACAACGAAGTGAACGGAGTATGCAAAAAACGGGTAAGATATTTAATTAGTACTAGTCTCCCTGGGGAGAGCTCAGTCCTTATATACAATTACCTTCCTGAAATTAAAGGTGACCCTTTACAATTACAACAAGCAAGCATATCTTTTTCTTTCTTTTTTTCACTTTATATCAGTTGGATTCCTTGAGTGTAAAATTGTTTATTCTTGGGAATATAGACTAGTCCTATTCTAGTGAGCTCCACCTACGTCACGCATGGATTCCTCTACACAGGGAGCTCTCATGATTCTTCTCCGTCACCTCACCATTCCGCTGAGCTCCCTCACTGTAACACCATCTGAGCTTCCAGAACAACGTCACCACAGTTTCCGACTCCTACTCAACCTCAGGCGATCGCTGGTTACGGCTCGGACGAGTTTGGCCGAGAGGCTTCATTTTGGGATCCTCTAGTTTTTCCGTTCAAGAGCTTGCTTTTCTCGTTCAAACCTTTATTCATCCAATCCTGAAGCTCCAGACGCTCGAAACACGCCTCAGTGAGTGCCATGGAAGCGCTGGTTTCGCCTAAAACTGCCCTGGCATAGATGGACTCCCTGTCTTGGCGTTTTTCCTTGATTCGAGCCTTCCGCCGGCAACTCACTTCACGGTGGTGCTTCGTCATCATGCCTTTATCCCCAATAATGCTTACACATACAGCGGCACCTCCCATGACCGTCGGATTGGCCTTAAATAGCCATGGTGTTACTCTGCTCTGTTCTGCTCTGTTTCTGCCTCGCTGCTGTGATTCGTCCTGTTGTTGCGAGTATAGAACGCCCACCTTGCCACCATCGCTGATTGCTCAAAACTGAACATTCACTGGGATGGAAAGCCACAGCCCAACCAAATCTGGAGAGAAACAGAAGATACAGGGGAAAAGAAAATACAAAAAGAAAACAGGGAGAGTGGTAGCCACGAAAACTCGTCATCGCCAGGCGTTTACGAATCCCCTCTGGAGTCTCCGTATCGCCTGACCCTGAGATGGATGGTCGCGGCTGTAGGAGTCCCAATTGAAGTAGTCTACCTTGGATACTCTTCGGCCGTTGATAAAATCGCTGTTTTTTCGTTGCCACTGTGGATTAACAGGCCAACGGGGTCGCGCTGTTTAGTCCAGCCAATACTAACGGATCAGTATTGAGAGCAGTGTCTTTCATGCCGTCTTACTTTGTCAGCGGAGCTAGGCTCAACCTCTGGGAAAGATTGCTATACAAATGTCAGCGCTTCTATCGATTTTTTACTCGAATGCATTTGATTCGGACGACTCATAAGATCGTACATGTTCACCCGCTCTTTTTGTATTTGTAGGACCTTGCCAGAGAGCATTTATATATTATATAATTTCGATCCCCTTACGGTCACTCTTTTACCAGTTTATCGCCTGAGTTGCTTACGCTAATCATACTTGCGAATGAGGTGCTCTTTGGTTTTTTTTTTTTCACTCTTCTTTTGATAAGTAGGTATATCATTTATATGAAATGTTAGCGAATGTAGTGCGAGTGTAAAAAATAAAAACGCAAACAATCTTTGTCCATCCTTGATTTAAGAGTTTTAACCATTCACTCTCTTTACTAACCGTCAAAACCGACGGTTGTATAAGGCCGCATATGGAAAATTTCTTTTACGCCACCGGTGTAAGCCGTAATTACTCCATTAATTTTTTTTTTGAATTATTAGTTGGAACGGAAAATACTACTACATGTAAAATAGGGGTGGGTGGCGCTGGGACAAGACAGGGCAGGTGCAATTAATTTCAAGATAAAAAATTTTCAATTAAATTCTTTAAAAAGCATAATTATATGAACTCTCGAAAAAATTTGCAAGTTGAATAAATCATATGGGCAAATATATATATATATATATATATGTGTGTGTGTGTGTGTGAATTTGGAATCCTTAGATCCATTACCATAAAGTTCAGTTTGGAATATTTCCACGAAAAATTGATGAGAAAAGGGTTTGAAGTAGTCAAATTATATTGAAATCAATTTTGAAAATGAGAAACATTATATTAAAAAAATAATACAATTTATGTAAAGGAACAAGGTTAATACTAGAAATCTACACGTTTTAGATATAGGATCACCCTTTGGGCTAGTTCTTGGAGCGGGGCGGGGCGGGGCAGATTCCTTTGCCCTACAGGCAGGATAGGAAATTGCGTCCCATATCCACTCAAAACTCTTTGGTAGGGCGAGTAACTTGTCATACTTAATGTGAATTTGTGGTATTTAATCATGACTTCAAAATTAATATGGTAATCCTTTTAATAAAGTGATCTATTTATCTATGTACATGTCATTTGTTTGTATTTGCAATGAACTTTTTTTAACACCTCTGTAATATCTTGTAAAACCACTATCGACTATTCGAATGAAAAAGCTTATGTAGATAAATGGAGCTATTACTTAATATATAAACATTCTAATATTCCCCTCAAGTGTAAGTTGGACTTTGGCCTAAGGTTAAAACATGTATATATATGGTAGCGGAGATTCTAAAAAAATTTGAACTCAAAATGTGAAATTTTGATGTCACATAAAAATTTATGGGAGTAGCTGCTTATTTCAAAAACTTAAACAAATAGATGAATATATTTAAATATTTTGACAACTTGTGTTCCCACATGGTAGAGATCTTTAAATTGGAATTTATGGTTTTGATACACATCCTTTTATTTATTATATTTTCGCAATAAAGTTAATCTTTTAATTATTTGGATATCTATATCCTATTTACAACTACCACCTTGTATTATGTTACAGAACAGCTAGAGAAAGCAAATTGATTATTAAAAATTATATTATATGGTGAAGATATTTGTGATACTTGTAATGTGATTCACATAAATCAAAATTAGATGAGAGTAATACATACACACGCATTAGTTGGTATTTTCTCTATGTATGTATGTGTGTGTATGTGGGTGTATGTGTGTGTATGTATTACTCTTGTCTAATTTTGATGAATGAGTAATTTTATTTTATTTTCTCCATCAATGTTAAGTTTTCGTAATCAATAATTTTACCCTATAATTACATAGAGGTATAATTACCTTACTAGCTTAGCTTTCAAAATGAACCTTTTCCAATGGACAAGAAAATTAAAGTAGAAACACGCTTACATGCCTGTAATCTATGAAGCACCGACATGTTGCCGGAGCTTCCGTGTCTTGTCCGACACACTTGGACACGCTCGGACACGTTCAGACACGCGGTCAACACGTGTCGGCTTTCCCGACACATGGTCAACCTTTCTCGACACATTCCGACGTGCGTGTCCGAGAGAGGGATGACTATGGAGGGTGGAGGCGAGGCTGAGGGAGCGGAGGTGAGGCCGAGACGACGAGGGAGGGCCAGAGGAAGAGCAGGTGATCTAGAGGGCCGTGTTTGCGATGCTGTGATGGAGGGCCGGCGGCGAGGCTGCAGCTGCGAAAGAGGGCCCTTCCGGCGAGTGACTGTGATGAGGCAATCGAGAGAGAGCTGTGTGATGAGGAGGAAGAAGAGGCCGTGGTTAGGGTTTTAGTGAGGGGGAGGGTGGTGCGAACGATGGAAAGAAACCGGGGCCGGAGAGGGGGTGGCGTGACAATGAAAGAAATCGGAGCCGGAGAGGAGAGGTGGCATGGGGTGGGGGAAGAGAAATCAAAGGGGGGAAGGCGTGGGGAAAGAAACCGTAGGGGGAGAGGGGGAGAGGGGGGATGGGGGTGATTAATGGGGGCGGGGTTGGGGATGATTGATGGGGCGGGGAGCAGGGGGAGCAGATGCTGTCGAGGGGGAGGGGGGAGAGAGAGAGAGTGGGGAAGAAATCAAGGGCAAGATCTTGGGGTGGCATGAGGAGGTGCTGTCGTGGGGGAGGAAGAGAGAGAGAGCAGGGAAGAAATCGAGGAAAGATTTGGGGGTGGCGTGGAGGATAGGGAGAGAAACAAGGGGAGGGAAATGATTTTTTGGGGACGAGAGTTTAGAGAGAAAAGAGGGAAAATAATTTTGAGCGGTAAAGTTATTTTTGTTATAAAAATAAATAAATGAGTTAAAAAGTTATTTCAAAAAATAAAAATATTAAATGTTAAATAATAAATTTTGATGATTATAGAATATCATAGATTTATTTAAATAAAGTTGATTCTATTTTTTTGTTAGTCATTAGTCTTATTCATAATTTTTATTAAAGTTAAAAACATGTTCCTATTGCATTAATTACGAATATGTTTTTCAAATTTTCTATGAATAAATTTATTAATATTATTAGTATAAATTCATTGTAAACTCTTTATTTATTTATTTGTTTGTGAATTTGAATCAAATTAATTAAAAATAAAAATAGTTATTTAATAATAACGTGTCCCAACGTGTCGGAATTCTCTATTTTTGAGAAATGATGTGTCGACGTGTCGTGTCACGTGTCCGTGCTACTTAGCCTATAATTGATGTAAAAAATTATAGGTTGTTTTAATTCTTCATTTATTAAGTTTCCTTAAACATCTATAGGAAAGTTTATTAATAAACAAAAGTTTCAAACATGCCCTTAACATTGAAGAAAATAAATGCTATTAAGATACTTATTAATACTCGTCTATTAAAGCGAGAGTGGTGTGGCTAGTATAATGAGTCTAGCATAAACGTTAGCCAACGGTCGGGTGACTCTTGGCACTTTTCTTTGGTCATAATTATCATTGAAAAGTGAAAAAAAAAAAAAAAAACATTGACAAGTCTTTCTTTACATAGTATTTGTCAATAAAAAATGTCTACCTTATAGCATATACAAATCTATGTGATGTCCTTCATGTCTTTATGGGTGAGACGAGTGGATACGAATAAATCGTATTATTTCTTTTTCAATCTTTTGAAAAAAAAAGTTACTACAAAAGAGATTTATTTATTCATAGTTTTTCAACAATGATATCGCTTTCTCACATCAAATGTAGCTAATAACTTACTTTAAGATGATTGTCCCTCTTTCTTCCTATAGAGTTCATTCTATCCATTGACAGTTGACACCATGATCAAGTTGAGTTTTTACCAAGGTAAGTTGCTTCTTAGGCTTGGGAAAGTTGTTTGGGCAACTTAATTTGCAAGCTTTTAGTCGTATAATTCATCAGCAAAATATTCACCTCACTTTTGTCAAGGCCAAAAGCAAAAGTAAAGAACTTCAATTTGATGACTCTATCTCTCTTTCTCACTATAGAGTTCATTCCATCCATTGATAGTTGACATCATGATCAAGTTGAGTCTTTACCAAGTTAAGTTGCTTCTTGGGCTTGGAAAGCTATTCGGGCAACTTAAATTGCAAGCCTTTAGTCATATAATTCATCAGGAAAATGAGAACCTCACTTTGTCAAGCTCGAAAGCAAAAGTAATAAACTTTAATTTGATGACTCCATCTCTCTTTCTTACTATAGAGTTCATTCCATCCCTTGACAATTGACACCTAGATCAAGTTGAGTCTTTACCAAGTCAAGTTGCTTCTTGGGCTTACAAAAGCTATTTAGACAACTTAATTTGCAAGCCTTTAGTCGTATAACTCATTAGCAAAATGAGCACCTCACTTTTGTTGAGCCCAAAATCAAAAGTAAAAAATTGCAATTTGATGACTTTGTCTCTCTTTCTTACTATAGAGTTCATTCTATCCCTTGACAGTTGACACCATGATCAAGTTGACTCTTTGCCAAGTTAAGTTACTCCATGGGCTTAGACAAGCTATTCCGACAACTTAATTTGCAAGTCTTTAGTCGTGTAATTCATCAACAAAATGAGGACCTCACTTTTGTCAAGCACAAAAAAGAAAGTAAAGAACTTCAATTTGACGACTCTATCTCTCTTTCTTACTATAGAGTTCATTCCATCCCTTGATAGTTGACACCATGATCAAGTTGAGTCTTTACCAAGTTAAGTTGCTTCTTGGGCTTGGAAAAGCTATTCGGACAACTTAATTAGCAAGCCTTTAGTCGTGTAATTCATTAGCAAAATGACCACCTCACTTTTGTCAAGCACAAAAAAGAAAGTAAAGAACTTCAATTTGATGACTTTGTACCTCTTTCTTACTTTAGCGTTCATTTTATCCCTTGACAGTTGACACCATGATCAAGTTGAGTCTTTACCAAGTTAAGTTGCTTCTTGGGCTTGGAAAAGCTATTCGGACAACTTAATTCGCAAGCCTTTAGTCGTGTAATTCATTAGCAAAATGAGCACCTCACTTTTGTCAAGCACAAAAAAGAAAGTAAAGAACTTCAATTTGATAACTCTTATCTTTATTTCTTACAATAGAGTTCATTTCATCCCTTGACAATTGACACAATGATCAGGTTGAGTCTTGACCAAGTTAGGTTGCTTCTTGGGCTTGCAAAAGCTATTTGGGCAACTTAATTTGCAAGCCTTTAGTTGTATAACTCATTAACAAAATGAGCACCTCACTTTTGTCGAGCCCAAAAGCAAAAGTAAAGAACTTCAATTTGATAACTCTGTCCCTCTTTCTTACGTTAGAGTTCATTTCATCCCTTGACAGTTGACACCATGATCAGTTGAGTCTTTACCAAGTTAAGTTGCTCCTTGGGCTTGGAAAAGCTATTCGGGCAATTTAATTTGCAAGCCTTTAGTCGTGTAATTCATCAGTAAAATGAGAACCTCACTCTTGTCAAGCACAAACAAGAAAGTAAAGAATGATCAGGTTGAGTTCATTTCATAGAGTTCATAGAGTTCATTTCATTCCTTGACTATTGACACAATGATCAGGTTGAGTCTTCACCAAGTTAGGTTGCTTCTTGGGCTTGCAAAAGCTATTTGGGCAACTTAATTTGCAAGCCATTAGTCGTATAACTCATTAGCAAAATGAGCACCTCACTTTTGTCAAGCCCAAAAGCAAAAGTAAAGAACTTCAATTTGATGACCTTGTCCCTCTTTCCTACTTTAGAGTTCATTCCATTCCTTGATAGTTGACACCATGATCAAGTTGACTCTTTAACAAGTTAATTTGTTCCTTGGGCTTGGAAAAGCTATTCGTGCAACTTAATTCACAAGCCTTTATTCGTGTAATTCATCAGCAAAATGAGCACCTCACTTTTGTCAAGCACAAAAAAGAAAGTAAAGAACTTCAACTTGATGACTCTATCTCTCTTTCTTACTAGAGAGTTCATTTTATCCCTTGATAGTTGACACCATGATCAAGTTGAGTTTTTATCAAGTTAAGTTGCTTCTTGGGCTTGCAAAAGCTATTTGGGCTACTTAATTTGCAAGCCTTTAGTCGTATAACTTATTAGCAAAATGAGCACCTCATTTTTGTCAAGCCCAAAAGCAAAAGTGAAAAACTTCAATTTGATGACTCCATTCCTCTTGCTTACAATAGAGTTCATTCCATCCCTTAACAGTTGACACCATGATCAAGTCGACTTTTTACCATGTTAAATTGCTCCTTAGGCTTGGAAAAAGCAATTCAATCAATTAATTTGCAAGCCTTTAGTCATGTAATTCATCAGCAAAATGATCCCTTGACTTTTGTCGAGCACAAAAAAGAAAGTAAAGAACTTCAATTTGATAACTCTATCTCTCTTTCTTACTACAAAGTTTATTCCATCCCTTGATAGTTGACACCAAGATCAAGTTGAGTCTTTACCAAGTGAAGTTCGTTCTTGGGCTTGGGAAAGCTATTTGGACAACTTCATTTGCAAGCCTTTAGTTGTATCATTCATCAGCAAAATGAGCACTTCACTTTTGTCAAGCCCAAAAGCAAAAGTAAAAAATTTCAATTTGATGACTTTGTCCCTCTTTCTGAGTTCATTCCACCCCTTGATAGTTGATACTGTGACCATGTCGATTCTTTACCAAGTTAAGTTGCTTCCTGGGCTTGGAAAAGCTATTTGGGCAACTTAATTTGTAAGCCTTTAGTTGCATAATTCATCAGCAAAATGAGTGCATCACTTTTGTCTAGCCCAAAAGCAATAGTAAAGAGCTTCAATTTAATTCAAGGTAGAATCTTTATAAAGAGATAGCTTTCATGCAAAATATAGTTATACAATTGAAATTCTCCAATTCATTGTTTTCATCTCTAGAATTCTCAATAATATACGTTTGGTGGATATTTTGGTTGTTGTGTTTCTTAAACTTTGAACCTTAAAATTGAAAGCGACCAAAATTGACCTTATTTTATACAGGACACCAAAAATATTTATATAATGTTCATTCCCGTTGAAAACTCCTACTTTTTTTTTTCACTCACCGAACATATTATCAAGAAAGTAGAAGTTGAAACAAAAGACAGTTTTTATTAGAACATTTTTGCAAACTAAATGCACGCTAAATATCTTGGGAGAAATTGTCCAATCAATTTTAAACATATTGTATGGATGCCAATTTAGTTCTAAATAATTACTTAAAATTCTAATGTAATCATTTTAGCCAATTTTCACCAAAAATCGCTCACGTGACGGCAGAAGGCCAGTGATTACTAGACTGCTATGTCAACGATTTCCGATGAAGATTAATTGGAATGACTACATTAGAATTTTGGCTAAATATTTAGGAACTAAATTCGTAAAATCAAAAAGTTTATGACTGAATTGATATTTGTGAAATATGTTTATGACTGTCAAATACCTTGAGAGATTTGATGGTGATTTGGCTTTCAGAAAACTGGTGTCATGATATATGAGTTGAGTCAAAAGGCGGAAATGTTAATTCGACTAAGTTGGCACTCCTGTAATTACAGTTTTTCTCTTGACTCGAGTCCAGGATACTTCAAATCATGCCTCATACTCAACTATCTTTCCTTAAAAACCATCGCCTAAAGATTTTCTGTGCAACCAACGAAAAAATGACTTTCAAATAATTTGAAAAGTCCAACTAATTCATCGGATTTTAAATTCATTATTTTTGGAAGAACTTACTTTAAAATTATTCGTTCCTCTACGACGATCTGCTGAATATGGCTGACACCTTAACTTTTGCGGCAAGTCGAACATTGCTTTTACTAAAAAATAATAAAAATAATAATAAAACATAAAAATAAAATAGTTAGTGTGTATAAATGCACATTCATTACATCACTTTAGGCTTTTCGGCCCATCACTCCAGCCCATCAGATCCAACCCAGCTCATAATTCTTCAGAACTCTCCCTTTCTCTTTCTCTCTCGCTCTCTCTGTGCATGTGAGTGCCTCATTTCTTGCAGGTGCTCATGAGTGGCAGTCGGGAGAGGTAGGATCAGAGAGAAGACCTGGTCATGGTGGAATCCGCAGGGGGTAGGCGAGATTGAATGCAGCCGCAGAGGAGGAGATCCAGAGGAGGAAGGAACTCCTGAGCGTGCGTCTTCTCCGCAAAATTCCAGAGAATACCTCCCCTCTGCAATGTGTATGACGTTGGTTTTTTTTAGTGTCCTCAGAGAGAGAGAGAGAGAGAGAGAGAGAGAGAGACGAATTCCCTCTCCACTTATTCTCTCGGACTTGGAATCACTCATGGAAACCGGTTCTCTTCCTCTCCTGACCTCCACCTTTGTCACGCCTGGATTCCTCTACACACGCCAACAGGACCGAAGGGTCCTCTCTATGGCTTTTATATCTCACGAGCTCTCCTACCGGCGTCCGGGAGCTCTGATGATTCTTCTGTTGGAAAAAGTATTAGAATACATAAAATAATAATAATAATTGGAAATGCATTACAAAAGATTAGAAAATAAAAGGAAATGTCCGAGGCGTGCAAGACCGTCCTTAAGGATAATTCCGCCCCTCGGAGTATGAAACTCGGTGCGTAAGGCTTCAGCGGCTATCCTCCCAAGATACAACAGACCTTCTTCTATGCTCCGCACTGAATATTAGAAGGAAACAGAACAACTTTTGTGTATAACCCAGCAAAAAGAAAAGGAAAGATGTGAGAACACATTGTATCTACTTAGATTGTGGCTCGAAGTTTAATTTATATTTAAACAAGGAAAAGAGAGAGCCGTTAGGAGACATCATAAATCAATTGGTAATTAAAAAGATGACCGTTATAAAATAATGAAGATTTATGAAGTAATAAATCAAAAGTTATAAAGCCGTTAGACGACCGTTACACAACCATTATAAAGCCGTTATATGACCGTTAAAAAGCCGTTACAAAAATGATGACTTTCATGACGATCATAATTTCTAATAAATATTTCAAAACTACTGAAATATCCAACAATCCCCCACATATTTTAGAAAGTTTTGACAAGAAAAATAGAATAATGCTGGGTTATTGGAGAGTAATGCATCGGAATTGGTGCTTGTTAGGCTATGAACCAACCCTAGAAAGAATGAAATATAATTCACGAAATCATTAGTGAAGTTTGAAACTTCTATGAACCAAGAATTTCTTTGTGTGAATTATAATTTTCACCAATCACATTACACTCCCACAAACTTTGTTGTTCAACGCGGTTTTGCGCTAATAGGCCATGCGCGTGCTTGGTTTATTCATAAGTGCTTTAGAGATTTTCGCCAAAAATCTCATAGAAGCGGCCCTACTCCACACTTATATAGGTGATTCCATCAAGTGTATTCTGCAGTTTAATACACCACCAATAATGGCTATGGAATTTCATTAAGAGCTTTAGCTCAACCTCTTTTTCCTTGCAATTTTGCACTATTTTCACCTTAGAAGGGACAATAAATTTTAATAGTGCACTAGATCAACAAATGACTTGTTATTACCCATATGAACCTAATTCATGGGATCGCCAATCACATAGGTTGGGTTACCATCATTGTTGATTTTCTTCAATTGGCTTGTCCATTCCCCTCGATGTATAGTCAAAGGATTGGCCAAAATCCATTTCGACTTCATATAATTAATGGACATAATTCCATCATTGAGCATGCTTTATCACATCATCCTTCAATCAGATGTGTCCATTTTTACCATTGAAAATTTTTCATTGCAATGGTTATTGCCATTTGGCAATCATGATACTTAGAGACATAAGGTGTCAATTTATTCCCAAAGGAATATCTGCTAAGAGTTTCTCAACTACTTAGCCTCATTTTCATATATGAATGAGAAGAATTTTCTCTTTTTCTCAAGAACTTGAATAGGTCTCAATTTACCAAAAAATAGTGAATATTTTCTTCTCCTTCACCCATTGGAGCTTAGGAGGATAAGGCATTTTGTTTACACATATATGCCCGGTGGCACTTGAGTCTACCACCCATAATTTTGATTAGCCACAATATTGGCATGGGAATGACTCCATCAATTACTTCATCAAATCATCTACTTCAACCAAGTCGACTTTGGTTTAGTAGGATTGCCATTTCCCCACAATTTCATTCGATTGCTTTTATGTCAAGCACTTCCACTGGGTGAACACATATTTGTCAGTGGATTTTATCTCATATGAATCCAAGATCCAATTAACATCACCGTATCCTTATAATACAGTGGAAAATCCACTATAATAAACTTGACAATAGTCGTCCTTTAACAAAATATTTCACAAAAGGCATCAATCTTATTCAATATAGATCTATGATGGCTATGGATGCAAAGAAATAAAAATAAATTTCATCTCCACAACAATCACTAAAGGAGATTCTCTTTCCCAATGCAATAGCCAATCAAGTCTCTAATGATCATCATGCATGAATGGACATTCAACATAAATTGGCAAAGTAAATATTCTTACAAAGAACATTTTTTTTTTATATCATTACTGCTGTCAATAGTACATGTTGTTCCAAAAATATTAACCAAAACTCAGAGGTTAGCAGAAATCCAAAATGAATTAATAATTTCACAAAATAACTGTAAGACTTCCTCTAAGGTTATATATGAATCACCAAAATGTCTCAACAATGCATACTCAATACAAAACATGTAATCAGTTTAATTATGCAATAAAATACTATTTAATAATTCTATCAAAAGTTATGCGTGGACGAGAGAGAATTAGCATATCTTCATGTATTTATCAAACATACACATTATCATGTAGCAAATACCAACACATGTATGAGCATATACATAGATAGAGGCCCAAGCTGCACTCCCAAGCAAGCATGAATAAAGATATGCCACCAAATACAAACTCGTGTCTACACTTACTTGGGCATATTGGCATGGACATCACCGACCACTAATGATTGTATGCACTCTAGCATATTCCCAAGAATGATGGGACAACACTGTGAGGAATACTGAAGAATTTTGTTCCAAAGTCAAATGACACATATTTTCAAAATCTATAAGCACAATAATATAAGGTAAAAAGAGCGTAATTTTAGTGGTAAAACACAGAAATCCCACATGACAACATCCATTGTTTCGCTGAAAACAATTATATATAACCTAGTCCAACATGGGCAAGCTCGATAAGATTCTGTAGAGATGGAGCTAAAGACAAATTAAATAGCAGATAAAAACAGTTATAAATTGACTTTGTGAATGTACATTAAACAAATTTTAGCAGGAGAATAGGAAGAATTAGGGACAAATGGAAACTATTTCGAGTAATAGAGAAACGCCCCAATTTCCAATCTTAAAATGATGATTATTAAAATCACGAACTTGAGAGAGAAAACACCTACACACGTCCGACTTTCTATTGGAAAAACAAGTATAGGTATTGAAGCCCCAAAATAAAAATAAATATATATAAAAGAAATATTAGCCCGATTTCTTTCCATTTCTTTTATGGTTTTCCTTTTCTATTTCTTTTTAGTAGCCACATAGAATCACTATGCCATTTTTAAAGATTTTCTACATAGGTAATTTTGAAAATCTGTAAGCATCTTCCGTAAATATATAAGAGCACACATTCATGGAATATGTCTAACAAGATCAAATCAAATCAAATCTAAAGAGAACACACAAGCTCGTGACGCCAAATTTCAAATACTAGAATGAAAGTATCTCGACCTGTGTGATGATAATTCCTCAAAATGTGGAAACAAATAAAAGCGCCAAAATGGCAATTACACCATTCAAGCATTAATTTCGAGTTTCCAAAAAATGACTTTACTTGAAACTCAATAATCTTACCAAAACGACGAAAGCTATTTTGTGTTAATGCTTGATACTGTCCCATGACAAACCACCCAAGAATATGTGATACTTGTCCTTCACCATCTCCAAATCTTTGTTCAATTCCAAGATCGGTGGAAGCATCAGCAATTCCAATTTTGAAAGCTATAAGGCAGTTATCCTTAAGATTGTTGGAAAAAGTATTAGAATACATAAAATAATAATAATAATTGGAAATGCATTACAAAAGATTAGAAAATAAAAGGAAATGTCTGAGGCGTGCAAGCACCGCCCCAGGATAATTCCGCCCTCGGAGTATGAAACTCGGTGCGTAAGGCTTCAGCGGCTATCCTCCCAAGATACAAATGACCTTCTTCTATGCTCCGCACTGAATATTAGAAGGAAACAGAACAACTTTTGTGTATAACCCAGCAAAAAAAGAAAAGGAAAGATGTGAGAACACATTGTATCTACTTAGATTGTGGCTCAAGTTTAATTTATATTTAAACAAGGAAAAGAGAGAGTCGTTAGAGACATCATAAATCAATTGGTAATTAAAAAGATGACCGTTATAAAATAATGAAGATTTATGAAGTAATAAATCAAAAGTTATAAAGCCGTTAGACGACCGTTACACAACCATTATAAAGCCGTTATATGACCGTTAAAAAGCCGTTACAAAAATGATGACTTTCATGACGATCATAATTTCTAATAAATATTTCAAAACTACTTAAATATCCAACATCTTCTCCCTCACTTCACCATTCCGCCGAGCTCCCTCACTGTAACGCCAGCTGAGTTTTTAGAGCAACGTCGCCACCATTGCCAACTCCAACTCAACCTCAAGCGATCGCCAGCATCAGCTCTGATAAGTTTGGCTGAGAGGCTCTGTTGTTAGCTCCTCGTTCAAGAGCTTGCTGTTCTCGTTCAAACTGTTGAATTAATGTCTCGAGTTTGAATTTGGATAACGATTTGTTAAACCGAATTTTATTGATAAAGATTTCCCAAGTAAAAGAAATCCAGTTGAACTTGACGAAAGATTACAAAAGAGAAAATAAAAGATAAAGAAGAATTTCCTCTTTGAGCACACGCATATAAAAGGGAAAAGAAGCCCTACGTAGAAGAGTTGTTGCTGAAACCCTACGTGGAGCTGCTACCGCACAACGTCAAGTGAAGCCACCCACGCGATCAAGAAAATGAGTTCTTGTTTTCGGCGTTTGGTTTTGAGCTTGAACGGGTGGTAATTTTGCGCCGTGAGTTTATACCAAGTGAGTTGTTTATTTATAAACACTTTGGGTTTGGGGTTAAATCTAGGTGTGGGAAACACTTGAGTGATTGAGCGATTGTAAACTCCGATTTTAGTGGATTATTTGCTGCTGGCTCTCCTCGTGGACGTAGGTATTGATACTCGGACCGAACCACGTAAATTTCTGGTGTTCTTATTTTTCTCGTTTATTTCTCTGGTGATTTCGCGTTGACGTAAATTGCAAGATCCTGTCGTTTCCGCGTATTATATCCCAACACAAACCTTTATTCATCCATTCCCGAAATTCTTGACGCTCGTCCTGCACCTCAGTTCGCCTAAAACTGCCCTTGCAGAGACGGACTTGATAACTCCCTATTTTGGCGTTTTTCATTGTTTCGAGTCTTCCACCGGCAGCTCACTTCACGGCGGTGCTTGGTTATCGCACCTTTATCCCTGATGATACTCACATACAGCGGTGGCCTCAAATAGTCACGGTATTACTCTGCTCCACAAGACATTTCTTTATTGGTAAGATGAGTGGATATGAAAAAAATCATATTATATTTTTCTTTTCCGATCGTTTGAACAAAATAATTTTGCTACACAGCATTTATTTAGCAAAAACTTTTCAGACAATGATGTAGCTTCGTGAAATTAACAGTTCCCATATGAAATGTAGCTAATAACTTACTTTCTACGAGAAATTTTTTTATTCCTTTAGATTAGTTTGAAATTACATAAATGTCTTAAAAGACACCAACATTTTTAGGAAAATGATTTTCAAATCATTCAGTTTTCACGAAACAAATAAAACCTAAAAGCATTTGAAAAATGGTCTCCTCATACTGGCCGTTACAACTCTGAATTCTTCAGTCTCGACACTTAGAGGCTCACCATAATAGAACAGAAAAAAATGAAAGAGGAAATCTGGACAGCAACTACTGGCATGAACGAACCGCGCATCAATGACACAATTAAACAATTCCACACACCAGGACATATGAACAGCAAGCATACACAAAATAGACATAATCCATAACATAACACATTGGTACGAACACAACAAGGTGACCACATCAACAACTCAACGCATATGAAGATGAACCAATCAGTAACACTGCCCACCGAAAATGAATGTGTATATGATGACTAGAGCGGCGGCAGCTCAATGCTCTCGCAGCATGCACCCAAGATTCAAGATATTAGCATTCGTTCAATACGCTTGCGATCTCAACACGTAAAGAGAACAAACCGGCAATATTTTTTCATAATATGTTTGCAGTTGGGCACAATAAACATAGATCAACATATTGTGAAGCATAAGAAGTAAATGTGCATGGATCGATTCATTTTCATTCAAGATGCACTCGGTCTAAGTTCAGGAATACTTAGATATCAGATTTATCTCATGTATGCACTTGATACGCATCTAATCCGAGAATTTCAATAACAAATCCTAAAACGGATAGCTACTAACTTCTGAAATGAAAGGAAACAAATACAAGTAAATTCTATAAAACAAAAATAATGTATTGATCAAGCAAAGGGAAGCTCTCAATCAGAATCTGAATCGAAACACACACTGATCTAGTTCAAGAATTTTATCAAACAGGTGGTAGATATTTCCGTCAAAGGATCTAGATGCAGAAATAAGATAGACAGCTTATCACAAAGAGGGAACGGCGCATGCTCCAGGTCATCAGGAAAGCCTCAAACGCTACCAGATTTCACGCTGGTGGAATTGAGTACTGTTGGATATTTCAATAGTATTTTGAAATATTTACAATAATAACTTCGATAATAGTTATGACCGCATTGAAGACCATCATTATTTTTAACGGTCACATAACGGTTTTTTAACGGTCATACAACGGCTTTTCAATCTTTTTGTAACGTTTACTTTATTTCTAAAATAAATCCTTCATTATTTTACAACGGCTCTTTTAACGGCTCTATTTTTGTCTGAGTATAAAATCTCATAAGGCAATCTTAAAAATACACTGAACAAAACAGAGAATATTCTTTCTTTTTTGAAATCTTTCCTTTCCTTTTCCTTGCTGGGTTATACACATACGTTGTTTCTGTTCCTTCTAATATTCAGTGCGGAATATAGAAGAAGGTCTGTTGTATCTTGGGAGGATAGCCGTTAGAAGCCTATCGCACCGAGTTTCGCACTCCGAGGGGCGGAATTATCCTTAAGGACAGTGCTTACGGTTGCACGCCTCAGACAAATTTATTTGTTCTCATCATCTTTTCCTACAATCTTAAGGATAATCCCATGGAGCATCAAGTTGATACCGCTGCGATGCCTCAATCTCCACCAGTCCGCTTGCACTACCACCACTACCACATATGTCCTATGCCAAACCATTCCCTGACATATCGAAGATCGAAGTTTTCAATGGCAACAATTTCAGAAGGTGGCAAGAAAGGGTTCCATCCTAGATGTGCATGGTGTGGCTTTCGCACTTACGGAGGCCGAACCAACTGATAACAAGCTTCGAGATCAATGGATACATGCTAATAAGGTATGTAGGCACACAATTATTAGTACTCTTTCTAATGAATTGTTTGATGTCTACTGTCCGTACAAGGAAGCGAAACAAATATGGGACTCCATGACTGCAAAGTACACTGCCGAAGATGTGGGCAGACAAAAATTTGTAATCGGAAATTATTATCGATGGCAAATGTCCGATGATAAGGAGATCAAGACACAAATCAATGAATATCACAAGCTAGTGGAGGACTTGAAGGCGTAGAAAACATCAATTTACAAGAAGAATTTCTTGCGGGCCTACTGATTGAAAAGTTGCCTGAGTCTTGGAATAACTACAAGCAACAACTCAAGCACAAGGACAAACAATTGTCACTAGCCGATCTGATCGTGCATATTATCATTGAGGATACAACTCGCAAGGAGATCAAAGCTGCCAAAGCTAAGGAAATTGCTACCAGGGCAAATTTGGTGCAAGGCAAATTTCAACATCGCCAAAATAGGTATTATAACAAAAAACCTGATTACAAACCCAACGTTGCTCACCCCACCTTCAAAAAGAAAGGCTCTTGCTTTGTTTGTGGAAAACCAGGTCATCATGCAGCGCACTGCAGAAAGAGAATAATGGGAATAACAATCCTGCTAAACCAAAAGTCAATTTGGTTAAAGCAGATGACTCAAGTGATATAATTGCTGCGGTTATTTCCCAAGCCAACATTGTGGCCAATGTGAAAGAGTGGGTGGTAGACTCGGGTGCTACCAGCATATTTGTGCAAACAAAAATGCCTTTTCCTCCTACACACCAAAAGTAGGGGAAGGAGAAGAAATTATTTATCTCGGTGATTCAAGAACAGCTCAAGTTCTTGGGAAAGGAAAAGTTCTTCTCAAACTCACATCCGCAAGACTTTGGCCTTGAATGATGTATTACATGTCCCTAATATAAGGGCAAACTTGGTTTCAGTAGCGCTTTTAGGAAAGGTTGGGGTGAAGGTGTCATTCGAATCTGATAACATTGTAATGACAAAAAATAACGTCTTTGTGGGAAAGGGTTATTGTAATCAAGGACTTTTTGTTCTTAACGTTTCCAATGTTATCAATGAAAATGCTACTGCTTTCACTTACTTGGCTGAATCTGTTGATTTATGGCATGGTAGATTAGGTCATGTTAGTATTTCTTATATTAAGAAAATGCAAAAATAAGGTTTAATTTCTGGAATTAAAAACTCATGTTTTAATAAATGTATAATATGTGCCGAAACAAAATTAACAAAAAAGCCTTGTATTTCGTAAATAGAGAATCTGATTTGTTGAGTTTAATTCATACTAATCTAGGAGATTTAAAACAATCTATGACTAGAGGAGGTAAAAAATATTACGTGACCTTCATTGATGATTATTCTAGATTTTCTAAAGTTTATTTACTTAGGCATAAAGATGAAGCTTTTGATATGTTTCTTTTGTATAAAGCTGAGGTAGAAAACCAATTGGATAAAAGGATAAAAAGAATTAGATCGGATAGAGGTGGAGAATATGTATCGCTTAACGAATTTTGTGAAAAGGAAGGAATTATTCATGAAACTACGCCTCCTTATTCCCCTGAATCTAATGGCATAGCTGAAAGAAAAAATAGGACTTTGAAAGAGATGATGAATTCTATGCTTGTTAGTTCTAATGCTCCAAATAATTTATGGGGTGAAGCTATTTTATCTGCATGTCACATCCAAAATAGAATACCTCATAAGAAAACTGGTAAAACACCCTATGAATTTTGGAAAGGTTATCGTCCTAATTTAAAATATTTGAAAGTGTGGGGGTGTCTTGCGAAGGTTATGCTTCCTAATTCTAAGAAAAGGAAAATAGGCTCTAAATCGTCTGACTGCATGTTTATTGGTTATGCTGAACATAGTGCTGCATATAGATTTCTTGTATTAAAAAGTGACGTGCTTGATAATAATACTATAGTTGAGACAAAAAATGCAGAAATGTTTGAGCATATTTTTCCATTAAGTGTTGATACTATTTCTCCTGCACCTCTTCATAAAAACGTTTTCGAAAATTCATATGATGAATTGAGAAGGAGCAAAAGAATAAGGAAAGAAACTTCTTTTGGGAATGATTTTTATACTTATCTTATTGATAATGATCCTTTGACTTATTCTCAAGCAATATCTTCCTCAGAAAGCAATTTTGGAAAGAAGCTATAAAAATCGAAATTGATTCTATCTTACAAAATCAAACTTGAAATTAGTTGATTTACCACCCGGTGCAAAACCAATCGGTTGTAAATGGATTTTTAAAAAGAAATATAATCCCGATGGTTCTGTTGATAAATATAAAGCAAGATTAGTTGCAAAGGTTTTACTCAAAAACAAAATATTGATTATTTTGACACTTTTGCTCCGGTTACAAGAATTTCATCAATTCGTGTTTTAATTGCTTTGGCTTCTATTTACAAACTTATTGTTCACCAAATGGATGTTAAAACAGCTTTTTTGAATGGTGATTTGGAAGAGGAAATTTACATGGTGCAACCTGAGGGCTGTATTTTTCCTGGCCAAGAAAACAAAGTTTGTAAACTTGTTAAATCTTTATACGGCTTAAAGCAAGCGCCAAAGCAATGGTTTGAGAAATTTGATGATGTTCTAGTTAATAATGGTTTTTTTCTCTATTGGAGTAGATAAATGTGTATACATAAAAACTGTTGATGGTGAATTTATAATTATTAGCTTATATGTTGATGACATGCTTATTTTTGGTACGTGTATTGATGTAGTGAATGAAACAAAATGTTTTTTGTCTTCTAAATTCAATATGAAGGATATGGGGGAAGCTAATATTATTTTGGGTGTTAGAATCATAAAAAGTGATAGTGGCCTAATGCTTACTCAAGCACATTATGTGGAGAGGCTACTTAAAAAATTTGATCACTTTGATGTCAAACCTGTGAATACTCCTTATGATTCTAATATCCAATTAATGAAAAATAAAGGAGATGGTGTAGCTCAGTCTAAGTATGCTCAAATTATTGGGAGTTTGATGCATTTGATGAATTATACTCGACCTGATATAGCTTATGCTGTATGTAGACTGAGCAGATATACACAAAATCCCAATGATGATCATTGGACTGCTTTGAGCAGGTTAATGAAATATTTGAGAGGAACCATGGATTATGGTATTTTATATAGTGGATTTCCTGCTGTATTAGAAGGATACAGTGATGCTAATTGGATTTCGGATTCGTATGAGACAAAATCCACTAGTGGATATGTGTTTACCCTTGGTGGAGGTGCTGTAACTTGGAAGTCAGCCAAACAAACAATAATTGCTAAATCCACCATGGAGTCAGAGTTTGTGGCTCTAGAATTGGCTGGCAATGAGGCTGAGTGGTTAAGGAACCTCTTAGCGGATATTCCTTTGGGAATGAAACCGACACCTTCACTGTGATTGCCAAGTGGCAATAGCTATTACAAAGAATAGAACTTTCAATGGTAAAAATAGACACATTCGATTGAGACATGATGTAGTAAAGCAGCTGCTTAAAGATGGAACTATGTCCATCGATTTTGTAAAGTCAGAAGTGAATTTGGCCGATCCTCTGACTAAACCTGTGGGAAGAAAATTAATTTACAACACATCGAGGGGAATGGGACTTAAGCCAATTGAGGAAAAACAACAGTGATGGTAACCCAACCTATGTGATTGGCGATCCCATGAATTAGGTTCATATGGGTAATAACAAGTCACTTGTTGTTATAGTGATGCACTATTAAAAATTATTGTCCATCCTAAGATGAGAATGGTGCAAAACTGCAAGGAAAAAGAGGTTGAGCTAAGCTCTTAATGAAATTCCATAGCCATTATTGGTGGTGTATTAAGCTGCAGAATACACTTGATGGAATCACCTATATAAGTGTGGAGTGGGGCCGCTCCTATGAGAATTTTTGGCGAAAATCTCTAAAGCACTTATGAATAAACCAAGCACGCGCATGGCCTATTAGCGCAAAACCGCGTTGAACAACAAAGTTTGTGGGGGTGCAATGTGATTGGTGAAAATTATAATTCACAAAAGAAATTTTTTGGTTCATAGAAGTTTCAAACTTCACCAAAATTTCGTGAATTATATTTCATTTTTTCTAGGGCTGGTTCATAGCCTAACAAGCACCAATTCCGATGCATTACACTCCAATAACCCAGCATCATATTAATTTTTTATTTTCAAAATCTTTTGAAATATGTGGGGGATTGTTGGATATTTCAATAATATTTTGAAATATTTACAATAATAACTTCGATAATAGTTATGACCGCATTGAAGACCATCATTATTTTTAACGGTCACATAACGGTTTTTTAACGGTCATACAACGGCTTTTCAATCTTTTTGTAACGTTTAATTTATTTCTAAAATAAATCCTTCATTATTTTACAACGGCTCTTTTAACGGCTCTATTTTGTCTGAGTATAAAATCTCATAAGGCAATCTTAAAAAATACACTGAACAAAACAGAGAATATTCTTTCTTTTTGAAATCTTTCCTTTCCTTTTCCTTGCTGGGTTATACACATACGTTGTTTCTGTTCCTTCTAATATTCAGTGCGGAATATAGAAGAAGGTCTGTTGTATCTTGGGAGGATAGCCGTTAGAAGCCTATCGCACCGAGTTTCGCACTCCGAGGGGCGGAATTATCCTTAAGGACAGTGCTTACGGTTGCACGCCTCAGACAAATTTATTTGTTCTCATCATCTTTTCCTACAAGTACTTGGTCCTTACCTTTAGCAGAAACAGGGTATGTGGATATACCTTGACGAAGAGTAATAGCTGACCGCGATTGGTGATCAAATCAGAGGAGTGAAGCTTCAGGAGTTGTAACACCAAACACTGGAACGGACTAAAGGAGGGAGATGGAGAATCAACCACTTTGATGAAGTTAGCCCGAAAACGCAAGCGAAGAGAGCACTTCCTGTGGCTGCGAAGCTGGTGGTGTTGGGGAAGTGGCCTGCAATGATAATCGGTGACAGAGAGAGGGGTAAGGATGCATAGAGGAAATTGAGAGAGAATCACAACTGAACATGAGAATTCCTTCCCTATACTCTCTGCTTTAATCTCTGAGGTTCAAATGCAAAGAGACTATGGTGGTCGGCGATCAAAGACGAGTGGCGGCTACCGGTGGAGTGGAGGTGGCCGAGTATGAAGAGGGAATGGCGACCTAGAAGCTGCTGGAAAATGATGACGCGAGAGAGAATTCGCTGAGCTCTGTGTATGTGCGTCCTCTCTGTTCTATTCTACCCCGCCGAATGCATACGTATAAGACACGAATATGTGGAAGCGAGGCTGTAGTGAGATGGGCCCAACGTTTATTTAGTATTTTCTATTATCTTCATATACTTCTTGTTTTTACATAAAAAAAATGCATGTTCGATTTGCTGACAAAATTCAGGCATCAATAAAAGGACTTCTATTTGTGTTTTTCTCAAAAGTTAAATTTATGAGAAAACTATTTTTGTATTGACAGGAGAAGAGATTCATTCAATTAGAGATAGAGAAGTATCGTGAGTGATAAGTAATGTTATGTACTTATGTTTATTGGTGGTGTAGTGCTCCATTGTAGTTAAGTAAACTTGCAAGATAGAACTTATAAACATTCCCATATGGATTGAACCTTCTTTGCCACTTTCAAGATAAGTTGTGAATATGCTCAACAGCTATTTAGTCCCCATCATCTACAGATATAGATTGGTCGCAACCATTAATTTCAATATAGCACCCAGCGGGGTCATCCCAATGCACGCACCCAGGCGGCTCAGAGGTCCGCATTATCCTCCGAGGGTCGATCTGTGCCGGGTTCATCTCGTCATTGGCAAACACCATCTCCTTGAAGAACCTCAACAAAGGGAAAAGCATGATTTTCCCTCTGGAGCTATTGCACTTCCAATTGAATGCTGGTAAAGGTCCAGCACTTGCCATAGTCAGCTTCAGCAGTTCGAGCCCTGGGCTTTGCTCTAATAATTTTCCTTCTGAGTTGGTTGAGGCCACCACTTTCCTTGACAATGCCCAGGTTTAGAAGCTAAAGGGGGTTCTTGGCGGCACTAGCTAAGTGACTAATTTCATTTTCGTCGAGAATTCATCCATTACCAATCACCACCTTTCCAAGCCTCTTCATTGTTATTT
This sequence comes from Eucalyptus marginata, assembly GCA_014182565.1. Classification (NCBI taxonomy): domain Eukaryota; kingdom Viridiplantae; phylum Streptophyta; class Magnoliopsida; order Myrtales; family Myrtaceae; genus Eucalyptus; species Eucalyptus marginata. The sequence continues at coordinate 43,102,213 of CM024587.1, read as the reverse complement.
TATTTTATTTTTGGGGAAGTATGAATATGACAGTAAAATGCTACATCGTAAATTGCATAGGCAAGCTGATTTATAGATATTTAATTTGGAATTAATCCCACGATGGTTTGACTATCCACTATCTACAAGTAGCATTTCTCCTTTCTGCAGACCCATCGTGATAATTGAAATTTTCGGAAGTTCAAATCATCGAAATACAAGCATTGAGACGCTCAGTATAGTTAGAAGCAAAATCCTCCAAGATTTATGGCCAAGAAGAGAATGTTGTACATGGCAAGTGTTTATAATGCTTGATAATTAAGAATAAACTGGGAAAATAATACCAACCTCCTAAGACTTCGTATCTATGAGTGCGTGCGCAAGGGTGAGAGCGACAAACGTGGGCCGGCAAGGTGACATGATGATGGTGCCATCGTCCAACCATCAGAAAATGGCCTGACATCCCTCATCTGGCTCAAGCCATGGCACTATAGAGAGAGGCATGCAAGGTTCTAACTCGCGACCATTGTGGCCGTCTGCAGGGCACCTTCCTTTGGCAGTACACATTGCTCACTCTCCGTGCAACCACGCCAAGGGTCCGGCCACCCTCAGCAAAGGGCATAGGGTGGCAACGTGACATACAGCGATAATTGACTATCATTCTTTTAATATAAAAATCAACATGAACATGAAAGCATCTAATTTAAGAATCCATTCGATAATGAGAGTTAAAGGACAATATCAAGTGATCGGTAATTAAAAAAAAAGTAAAATTCCAGAGGCCGTGGTTGGTGACGATTTGCCCGCGATGGACGGGACCCATAATAGAGGGATTAAGGAAGAAAGAGAGAGGGCCTGTGCTGATTTCGGTTCTCTCTTTTAATTTTTTTTTTTTTGTTTGTTTGTTGTATGCCAATTAGGATCGACGAAAAACATCTCCCACCCAAAATCAATTTGCAAAATATGGGTTCGAAAATTAGTTAAGTTTGGATTTCTAGGAGGTAGAGGTTGATCCAAGTTGACCTTTAGCTATTCGAGATAATTAGCTGAGACGCGCAAGGCCTTCTCTAACATTCCCATAAAAATTCTCCTTGTTGGGGAACATCAATATCTCACTATTTTAGGAATGCACCATCTCTACATTTTAAAGTAAATCCAATACCATTCTCAATTTTTGCATGAAATTTCCAAAAATAGCCATAACTGAAAATTAATGAACTAACCTTGTACTTTAAACAACGGCTAAAATGGTAATTGATAAAGGTCCACATAAAAATTATGTTATCACAAAAATCTCTACCGTAGATTAAAACTTAAATTCAAGCTTTGCCATCTTCGGACAATTTAAATATCGATTTGTTTAGTAAGCCCTATAGCTCTTCTTCTTCCTTTATTAACATTTTTCCTTTCTTCTATCCTCATGGTTCCGTTAATGAACACCCGCACAAATTCTATGTGGCTCCTTAGGTGGACAACAGGAGGCAACGGATTGTCACGTGGGATAAAGTGAAAGCGAAATGACGCCGTTTTGGGCGAAAAGATGCCGTTTTGGTTGCCAAATTATCTGACGCGGCCGAAGTTACAAGAACGACGCCATTTGCTTTGTGTCTCTCTCGGTTCCTCCACAGTCCACAGGAATCGATCTGGGGCTTTAGGGTTTATGCTGATCGATTCTCTCTCTCCAGGAAGCTCGATGCGTTGCTGAAGCTCGATTTGTTCAGAGCTTTTGGCCAAGAGGCTCTGTTTTTGGATCCTCTATTTTTGCCGTTCAAGAGCTTGCTCTTCTCGTTCAACCTTTATTCATCCATTCCTGGAGTTCCAGAAGCTCATCCCACGCCTCAGAGACTGCCATGGAAGCGCTGGTTTCGCCTATAACTTCCCTTGCAGAGACGGATTGACAGCTCCCTGTTTGGCGTTTTTCCTTGATTTGAGTCTTCGGCCGGCGACTCACTTCATGGTGGCGTGGTATTGCTCTGCTCTGTTCTACCCTGTTTCTGCGTTGCTGCTGTGGTTCGCCCTGTTGTGGCGAGTATAAAAAGCCCAACTTACCAGAATCGCTGATTGCTCAAAACTGAACATTAGCTGGGATGGAAAGCAAAAGCCAAACCAAATCTGGAGAGAAACAGTAGATACGAGTAAAAGATGACACACAAAGAAAGCAGGGAGAGTGGCAGCCATGAAAATTCGTCATCGCTTGCCGTTTACGAAACCCTGCAAGAGTCTCCCTATCGTCTGAGCCTGAGATGGGTGGTCGTGGCTGTAGGAGTGCCAATCGAGGTATTCTACCGTGAACATTCTTCGGCCGTCGATAAATTCGCTGTTTGTTCGTTGCCACTGTGGATTACCAGGCCAACAAAGTTGCGCTGTCCAGTCAAGCCAAATCATGTCTTGTTATTTTGGAGCCTCTAAGATCGCGCACTCGCCTCCATGGCGTGCGGTCAACATTAACTCGTTTCAATACCATCAGGCCGTGTCTATTCCAATTGAGTTTCAAAGCCTATCACATGTCCGGATTTCTGGTTAGCCGAAGTTAAAGAGAACGCCAGACATCACAGATGATGTAATGACCGACATTTCACTGCTGCTACCGGCGAAGTCACAGGCTCAGTTTCCGTGCATGTCAAAATCCCAGAACAATAAGTGACCCTTCCTTCTTCAGGTCCTATCGAAACCTATAGAATGTGTGATTTCACCTTACTATCACTTCATGAATTCCTGTTAGATTTTATCATAATCTTTTTCAGTTGCACGTAAAGTTGCATCGAAAAAACCAGTGAGTTTTACTCGATAAAATAGTGGGTATAAGTTCCTGTCATGGGATTGAATCATGGGCCGAGAGCACTTGGGGACGATCTGATTCAGCAGTAGAGAACGCAACACACTATCAAGAGACCTTGGCTGAAAGCATATTCAATAGAGAAGAAATGACGGAGGGGATGATCCGTTCACTTCCCCCGTCTCTCTTGAGAGGGTCGCGACACTATCTCCAAGGAGGTCGTGTGGCTCCTGGTGCTGAATACTTGCTTCATGTCTACTCTTCCGTACTTCTTTCCCTTATCGGCTTCGTTGGTAGATTCGGTCAGATGTCTTGTATCTATTTGCTGCGCCGATATCCTCACTTAGCTAAAGGAGAGATTGGGATCCAGCGCTAAGGGATCCCTATTGAGCGCATTGGCTCAACCTCTGGGAGAGACCGCTATGCAAATTTCAGCACTTCCACCGATTTTCCACTCGAATGCATTTGATACGGACGACTCATAAGATCATGCACGTTCGCCTGCTCTTTTTCTATCTGAAGGATCTTGCCAGAGAGCATTTATATATTATATAATTTTGATCACCTTAGGTTCACTCTTTTCCCAGTTTAGCGGCTAGGTTGCTCACGCTAATAATACTTGCAAATGAGGTGCTATTTAGTCTTTTCACTCTTGTCTCGATAAGTAGTTATATCATGAATATGGAATATCAGCGCATACAGCGTGAGTATAAATTTTCTTTTTCACAAACGGCCTCATCCATTATTGATTTAAGAGTTTTAACCGCTTATTATCTTCAATAACAATCAAAATCAATAGTGTATAAAGCCGCATGTGGAAAAAATCTCTTTTTATCTGTTGGTGTCTGCTATAATTACTGTATTAATATTTATATTTATAATTTATTAACCGGAACGGAAAATATTACTGCATGTGAATTACGGGTGGCAATGGGATTGGGCAGGTGCACGATTACCAAGCGGGTGGAAGGAATTGCATCCTGGCTCCACTATTATTAGAGATGCCCTATCATCGGCCCATGTCCCGCGCAGGGACATCTATGAGCTCCATCCGCAACCCCAAAAAAGAATGTGGATTTCCCTGTTGCACTTGCCTCACTTGATAATAACTTCAAGATTAAGAATTATTTCTTCAACAAGCCTCTCAAAAAATTTTGCAAGTTGAAAAAAAATCATTTATGCGGAAATAACGAATTTGGGATTCTTAGATCCTTTAGAATATAATTTAGTTTGGAAATATTTCTGTGATAAATTGATGAGAAAAGGGAATGAAGTATTGGGAGTATTCGTGTTATATTGAAATTTATGTTGAAAATAAGAAACTTTATATTACCAAAGTAATACAACTTATATAAAGGAAGAAGGTTAATACTAGAAATCTCCATGTTTGCTGGTCTTATCCACCCCATTTTAGTTGACATAGCGCAAGTATTCGGTACGTGGGGTAAAATTGCCATCCCAAAGCTAAAATGAGGCGTTAGTTCTATTTATGGTACTTAATCAGTATTTCGAGCTTAATATGCATTTTTTAATGAAGTGATTTATTTATCTACATGTACGAGTATGTTGTTATTAGTCAATATTTGCAACAAATTATTTTATACAATTATAAAATTTTGTAGAACTACTACTAACTATTTTAATCAAAAAACTTAAACTGATAGATGAATGCATTCCTTTAATATTTCAATACTTATCCTCACACTTGAGTTAGACTTTGCCCTAATACTAAAGAGTGAAAATATATATATACTAGAGGAGGCAATAAGGGATTTCAAAAAATTTGAATTCAAAACTTCATGTTTTGATACCGTATTAAATTTTGCAGGAGCATTGTAAATTATTCTAAAAACATATGCTGTCACATCAATGTGTCATTTAATATTTAATTATTCTAATAACTTGTGCTTCCCACGTGAAAGAAATCCTTAAATTGAGTTTATGGTTTCATATACATCCTCGTGTTCTTTATATTTTATAATAAAGATACTACTCTTGAATATTTGGAGATTCTATAGTCTAATTACAGCTACTACTTTTTTATATATTACAAAACAGCTTAATATGATATTGACAATATAATCTATTATACACTCCCATCAGAGAAAACAGATTAATTCGAGTCTTCCGCCGGCAACTCACTTCACGGAGGTGCTTCGTTATCGGACCTTTATCCCCGATGATACCCACACATGCAGCGGCACCTCCCGTAATCGTTGAACTGGCCTTGACTAGCCACCGTATCACTCTGCTCTACAAGACGTTTCTTTATTGGTAGATGAGTGGACACGAATAAATGATATTATATTTTCCTTTCTCGATTCTTTGAACAAAAAAAATTTGCTATACAAGACATTTATTTAGTGAAAACTTTTCTGACAATGATATAGCTTCCTTAAATTGACAGTTCACATATAAAATGTAGCTAATAACTTAATTTGTACGAGAAAACTAGAGGCTCACCAAACTAGAAGAGAAAAAAATGAATTATGGAAATGTGGACAGTAAGTACTTGGCATCAACGAACAGCACATCAATGACACAATCACACATACCAGGACATAGGAATAGCAAGCGCCCACAGAATAGACATAATCCGTAACACAACACAGTGAGCACATCAGCAACTCGGTATTCGGGATATTAGCATTCATTCAATACGCTTGCGATTTCAACACGTACAGAGATGAGAGAACTAACCAGCAACATTCTCATAATATGTTTGCAATTCAAACAACAAACAGGGACCGACATATAGTGAATCATAAGAAGTAAATGTGGACGGATCAATTCATTTTCGTTCAAGATGCTGGTCTAAGTCCTGGAATACTCAATTATAAGTTTAATCTAATGTACACACTTGATTCGTATCTAATCCGAGAATTTCAATAACAAATCCTAAAATGAATAGCTACTAAATTCTGAAATGAAAGGAAACGAAATACATGTAAAGCCTATGCACTGAAAATAAAGTATCGATCAAGCAAAGGAAAGCTCTCAATCAGAATCTGAAACAAAACACACACTGATCTAGTTCAGGAATTTTATCAAACATGTGGTAGATATTTCGGCCAAAGGATCTAGATGAAGAAATAAGAGAGAGGTCATATCCAGACTTATCACAAAGGCTCGAACGTGGCTAGAGTTCACCCTGGTGGTATCGAGCACTCGATCCCTACCTTCAGCAGAAACAAAGCATGCAAATATACATTGATGAAGAGTCATAGGTGACCGCGATTGGTGATCGAATCAGGGAGCGAAGTTTCAGGAGTTGTAGGGCCAAAGACTGGAACCGAATAAAGGACGGAGAAGGAGAACCCAGAACTTTGATGATGTTGGCCGAAAACAGGGGCGAACAGAGCATTTCCTGTGGCTGCGAAGCTGGTGGTGTTGGGGAAGTGGCCTGCGACGGAAATCAGTGACAGAGAGAGGAGTAAGGATTCATAAAGGAAATCAAGAGAAAATCACAACTAAACGTGAGAGTTCCTTCCCTCTGCTCTGTGCTCTATTCTCTTACGTTCAAATGCGAAGAGCCTATGGTGGTCGGCGATCGGAGACGAGCAGCAGCTACTGGTGTATGGAGGTGAGCAAGTACCTAGAAGCTCCTGGAAATTGATGATGCGAGAGAGAATTTGCTGAGCTTCGTGTATCTGCGTTATCACTGTTCTCTTCCACCCCGCCGAATGCATATATGTATAAGATACGTAAATGTGGACGTGAGGCTGAAGTGAGATGGGCCGAAATTTTATATAGTATTTTTTTATTTTTTTCCATAAACTTCTTTTTTAACAAAAAAATGCATGTTCGATTTGCCAGCAAAAATTCAAGTGTCAACAAAATAAGGATTTTCATTTGTGTTTTTATCAAATGGATGAAAATTTGCGCGTAAAATTTATGACAAAAATTCAGATGCTCAGTTTTTTTTCATATAATTCGGCTTATATGCTCGTTGTCAATGACTTTCCATGGATTTTTCTTGTAAGGTTATATTTGGTTTGCTTGTACGTCCAATGGACCAATTCATTGAGACAAACTTTTCTGTGCATAACAAAATGAAGGAGGATTGTCACGTGAATTATGCGCAAACTCTATACCGGAGCCAGGGCTTTAGCCTTATTTCTTTTTCTACGCACATTAGAATTTTGTCGGCGATCATTTATACAATGAGAAAGTATTGGCCGTATTCAGATCATATGAACCTAGCTCGTGTCCGCCATTAGATCAGGTGGATTCCATGGAGGCCCACTTCATCTAACAGTGCATGGGAGATGGCTCACTTTCATTGGGTGGATCTAACATTTTTTCTTCTACATCACTCGATGTGCATTAAATGTATTGAGGTTCTTAAAATTTTAAATGGAAGTACCTGTTTAATCCATTCTTGGATTTCTGCAATTCTCATGCCTTTGGAAAGCCCTGGATTCCTAGTGGTTAGGCATAAGTTTTGTTCAGTTTAGGTCCTTGGGTTTTGATTTAATCTTGTGTTTTCCTCGAAAGGGTGGCTATGTTCGCTGGAGACGAGCATGGATGTCGGGTGAATGATGTCTTATTGAAAAGCTTACAATAAACCTAGATACTCTAGTTTTGGGGTGAGATGAGCTAATTCAAAGAAATTATACTCGCATAGACATTTTAATGTGAGTTTACTGTGTGTATATATATTGCGTGAGGTTGATTCATGCGATACACTCATGTGACAGTTTTATCCAGTGATTTGTTTTTGATAGCCAGTTTAGCAAAGCTCTAATGCTAGCCAATATCTAATCGTAGCAAATATCTAATTCTGCAGATCTAATTCTTATGCATACTTTGATAATAATTTTCTATCGATTTACAAAAAATAAATATTTAAAGCAATTATTTTTGTGAATATATATTCTATTTAATTATTTATCTATATATAATTAGATGAATGATCCAAGATATATGATAGATTATAATTCCACATATTTTATATAGGTTATAATTCCATGAGCCTCACAATTTATTTGGACAAAGTCATGTATGTGGTAAATTTCCAATTTTATATTTCCTAAGAATAAAGTCATACATCTGGTATCATGTCTATCATCGATATTCTTTATATATAGATTACTTTGATTATCAAACTGTTCATCTATAGAGCATCTACAAACAAAAATCAAATGCTCAAAAAGTTATTCAGCGATGAAAATTATATTTCATTATTGCACGTATTTTGTTTAAATGTTTAAATTTAATTGCTTGTGTATACCTAGATTCTATTATGAAAGATCTAAATGTAACTAATGAATGATCAGAGATTTTTCGTAGGTTTAATTCCATCTATTTCACAATTAATACAAACAAAGTCTTATAAGTGGTATGATTTTAATTGCTTTATAGTTTAAAAGAATGAAGTCTACATTTGGTATAATTCTTATCAACGAAATTTTGTATATATAGATTTCTTCTATAAATAATTGTTCATCTCTAATTCCATGATGAAAGTTGTATTATATAATTGCGCGTATGTTGGTAATAAACATTCAAGATAATTGGTTATATAGATTATATTTTGAAATGCCTAAAGGCTGAATATTTAAGCTCAAGGAAAAAAATTCTGCATATAAATTATAAAACATAAAGCTTAAAAAAAACTAATTTTCAAAAAGTTATATTCCAAGATTGAGCATATTTTGGTACTGGATGCTAAAAAAAATTGTTCATGCATGTGTAGATTCAATTTTGAGGTATCTATAGGCTGAAATTTTGAATTGATCAAATCATTCCATAAATAGATCTTTGGTAACAAGGTAGGGAAATGTGATGCATAGTAATTGTTCAAATACTTTGAGGAAATACATTGGGTATTGCATTGGCCTTGCTACAAACAATTATAATGAAGACATACACCCTCAAATTAAATTCGTCAATCACTCGTCTTGTTCAGTGTATTTGACTCCATCCCAAATACCCTTGGGATGAAATATGCTAGGTCCATAAGTGGATTTAACCATTTGGTGTAACAGGGGAAGCTGTAGTCGTGCGAATAAAGCCACGGGAAGAGAGGCCAGTAACGTAATGGGCATGAGAACCCATTCCATTCTCTTATCCAGCACCATTATGAGAGTTGCAGCGAAGGCCACCGGCATGAAAGCCAAGGAGAGGAACAGAAAACAAAGGCCCACTATGATCTTCTTAGGCAACGATTCAAGAAAATCTTGCATCTCATACTGTGAAGTTAAGATGGCTAGGAATAGCAAGATGGCTGTCACGGAGGAGAACAAACCTAATGCATCCGAAATTGCAAAAAACCAGGAGAGTGTCCCGTCCTAACAACAAGGGTAGTATTGTTGTTATTGCCTCCAGGCACAGTGAATGCAGTAGCGAATAATACTGTGGCAATTAGAGTTGAGACAAGCATACATGAATTTGCCGTGTCCTTCACCCACTTCTCTCCTTCCTTAAGCAACTCTCGGTGGTTTTCCATGAATGTTTTCCAATATGTTAACCCCATTTCCTGGGGGTAACTCCTGAAGTAGTTAGCTTTCCCTAAAGGGACAACCTAGCTTTCCACAGCCTATGCATAAAACTCACAAAGAGGAGTTTCGATAAGTGGATAGTATTGAAAATTTTCAAAAAACAAACGGGGGAACATGTCAAGAAGATTAAGACTTATCCAACACTTGATGCAAAATTGCTTATAGGTCAAGTCACATGTTTATATCTAGATCATGTCAAAACAAAGGATAAGAACAAAAAGTAAAGAAAATGAACTTTTTACTGTACTACTTCTACCATGAAGAAAGTAATGAATATTGATAATGGATTAAATCTCATAGCAAGAGGATAAAAATTTTAGACCATACTTAAAATTTTCCTTTGAAATATATTAATGTGAGTCTGAAAGTGAAGAAGGTGTAATTAGATTGAAGAGAGAGAAACATTATATTGAAGAGAGAAATATTTAAGTCAGCTATTTAAAAAAAAAAAAGTGCCTTAGCTAAGATAGGAGTGGAAATAGCATGTCCCTATGATAATTATCATTAAGCATGGTTATTAAATAGATAAAAAGAAAGATACTTACTTTATACCACTGCAGTTTTCTTTGCATTTTAAAAGCTGCTCCGGCCACGTCAGTTACAGCATCGAAACGAGGGGAGTACGATGCTACTGCACCCATCATGTGCATTGACTCTCTCAATGTAGGCCTTACGACTAATGAACTCTCAGCGGTTGAGCTTAACTTCAAAAAGAGTTTTGAGAGTCCTTTCTTGGAGAAACTCCACTGCATGTGTCGGTAAACTCTTACCATTCGGCCTAATAAGAATAAGCTCCGGGAAAAACTGAATACAGAGCTTCACGATTTCACTGATTCCCTTGATTGTAGCTTGAAACAGCAAGTCCCCCCCGTCTCCGAAAAATTCGATGATCTCGGTAGTACTCATATAAGAGATCGCCATGCAAACTTGTTTTGCCAACTTGACTGCCGCCATGTGTCTCAGCTTCTCCTCATGAACTCTTTGATTATAGGAACTACAAAAAGTCAAAAATAAAAGGAAAGAGAAAATGAAAAACGAAGGACCGGCAATTTGACTGAGAAAAAAGTTCCCCATTTCTGGGTCCCAATTTTTTTTTTTTTAGACAACAAATTGCATTTAACAACAGTTTACTGATTGTCATAATTTCCCACGTTTAGAGCTTGGGTTGGCGGGTGATTGGGAAAACCATCTCATTCTTTCCTTTTTAAAAATCTTTTAGGAAAGCTATTTTGACTTTTTTTCTCCTTTGGAATTCAGTCCTCAAATGCAAACAGTGAGTTTGCATCATGTCCGGATGAAAATAGAGTTGGATGCGAAGAAAGCAGAAGCGATTAGTGGGTAACTGAAGAAAGTGATCTTGCTTGAACTTTTTTTTTTCTTTTTTTTTTGGTCCATATCTTCCTTGAAGTTCAAACGAGGTTTTATGATGTTACTCATAATTAAGAGAACATAATTACAAGAGTTAACCTAATAACACAACTCTGAAAACAACCGCGCTAATTACATTGTCTAGCTAGAGTAGATCACAATAGTCTTTGCATGTATAAGATTATTTTAGACAATATTATTCAAATATTCATAGCAGCTAGTAATTAAAAAATCATATTAATCGTATCGTTGGGAATTACTGATTCCCTAAACCGGATTCGACACTAAATCAAACCCCTAAAACAAGTGCGGAAGATGAGCCCAAGAACAAACACGTATCACCGATCCTAAGGCATATCACATAATTGAACGTACCTTGTTAGCCACAGATTAAACACTGACGCTGATATGAGGAAGAAAAACTGATCCCGTTCGATCCGATAACGTCAATTTGCCTTGAAGGGAAGAGAGTGTCGCCTTTTTGTCACTGTTTTTCTTTTGGAGGGAGAGAGGGAGGAGGAACGTACGTACTATCAAAAGGTGCGTTCCTCCCTCTCTTTTTTTTCTTAAATACGTCCTCTCCAAAGGACGTGTCCCTTCGGTAAAAGACGTTCCCCCAAAAGTTACAACTCTTCAATGTATCCCTCCATCTATGAGCCCTAATCTTGTGGGCCAGACTTTTAGGCCCAACTTGGGCGGATGGGCCAACTTAGGCCCATCACATTAATTAAATAAAACCATCATCTCCCACTCGCACATGGTGGGCTGAACAGGATCCTCTTTACCTCTCTTCAACATTCATATCGGTGAATAATCCGTGCGACCAGCATACTTTGAGAGCTCGTTGCTATACATCTGTTAAGAATACATAGCAGCTCATAATGGGCATCACACTCTGAGTAGATTTAGTATGCAGTACCCTAAATCGATCGATCACATTTATATATCTCTTGATCTCTTTTAAACAATGATATATATATATTGTATTCACACTTATAATTATCCTAAAGACAGTCATAATTGGTCGACCAGTGAATACAAAACTACAATGTGATTCTCCAAAATCGATCTTCCTCTTTCCTTCAAACTCTCAATTTCAGTTCAGCTTGCTTTTCTAGAAATGTCCCATTAGATTGAATCAACTCATGACCATTGGCAACATTCTAAGATAGCAAACACTAAATAGAAATCTTGAGAATAAGTAAAAGTCATGAGGGCACTAAAATTGAGGAACTCTTTTCCTCAAGAGTCTCACACGGCATAAAAGTTGAGATCAAACTTTTGCCACTCTTATTGGTCGTCTCATGCATATGTAGTATGAAATACGTATTACGGTATTAACTCCTTTCCCATGGAGCGTATGTCTACACCTTCAATACCGTACAGATGATAGTTCGACATACCCAATGTCTAACTTGAGTTCACGTATCTACTCATTCACAAAATTCATCGAACTCACATCTAGCATCTTAGACAGATAAAAGTAAAATATATGGGGTATTTTACTTTCGGACATAGTACATATCATGTCCTCATCTTAACACTTAGTTAAGGCGACATATATATTTTAAGCTTGAGCTCTCGATTATCACCTAGATAATAAGCTTAAAAACCGTCTCATCTCTATTTATCACATAGTAAATAGAGGCGATTACCCGTGTGAGTGGGCTAATCTTATATCTGTCCGACATACTTTCTCAACTTAATGTAATGCACTGAGCATTAAGATGCATAAAGGTCAAACAAAGATTCATAGGCGTTAATAATGAAAAACACAAGTTCATAAATGTGAACAACTCAGGGAAATTACAATATCCAGTACATCATACTCTACGCAATCCTAGAGATTTTACATGACCACAAAACACATCTCTAGGTATTGGCTTTGTCATAGGATCTGCTACCATTCTATGCGTAGATATGTACTGTAAGTTCACATCCTTTCGTGCAACCATATCTTTGACAAAGTTATACTTGGTATCTAAATGTTTGGTCTTGCCATGATATTTTGGATCTTTGGTGTACGCTATAGCTGCTTGGCTATCACAGTTAACCAATAATGGATTTGCAGCTTTTTCGATAACACCAAAATGATCCAAAAATCTCTTAAACCAAACTCCTTCTTGTACCGCTGCTGATAATGTCACGAACTCAGCTTCCATCGTGGACAAAGCTATACACGTTTGCTTCTTACTGCTCCATGATATGGCGCCATTGTTTAGTAAGAAAACAAATCCAGAGGTAGATTTCCTTTCATCTAAATCTCCTCCCTAATCAGCATCTGAATAGCCTTCAAGTCGCAGATCCTTTCCTTGGTAATTCAGCTTGTAATCAGCAGTTCTCTTCAGATACCTCAGTATTCTCTTAACGGCTTTCCAATGTGCTTGACCTGGATTGGATTGGTATCTACTCACCATTCCAACTGCAAAACATATGTCAGGTCTTGTACACATCATAGCGTACATCAAGCTCCCAACAGCACTAGCATAAGGAACATGTTTCATTTGTTTCTTCTCTTGTGGAGTCCTTGGACACAGTCTATGGCTCAATCCTTCACCTTTTGCAATAGGAGTGTCTATGGGTTTACAATCTTGCATACGAAATCGTTCAAGAACCTTATTTATATATGTTTCTTGTGAAAGAGATAACGACCTCTTCGAACGATCTCTTGAAATCTTAACTCCAAGGATGTATGCAGCCTCACCCATATCTTTCATCTCAAAGTTGGAAGATAACCAACTCTTGATAGTGTCAACAAACTCCATATTGCTTCCAGCAATTAGTATATCATCAACATATAATGATATGATCACAAATTGACCTTTGGATCTTTTGATATATATACAATGATCCTCATCAATCATTATAAATTCATATGCCATTATGGCATTATGAAAACGTATATACCACTATCTTGACGATTGCTTAAGACCATATATCGATTTCAAAAGTCGACATACATTTTCTTCTTGGCCTTTTGTAATAAAACCAACAGGTTGTTCCATATATATTTCCTCATCCAATTCTCCATTGAGAAAAAACAGTCTTTACATCCATTTGATGTAATTCAAGATCTATACTTGCCACTATTGCCAAAATAATGCGAATCGAGGTAAATCTCACAATAGGAGAAAATGTTTCCTCATAATCAATTCCTTCCTGTTGATTATACCCCTTCGCCACAAGGCGAGCTTTATATCTCTCTATCAAGCCATCAGCTTTACGCTTTATTTTGAGAATCCACTTGTTCCCAATAACTTTGCATCCTTTTGGAAGATCAACCAGTTCCCAAACATGGTTTGACTTCATTGACTCAATTTCCTCTCCCATTGCATGTATCCATTTTTCCGTACTAGGGCAACTTAGAGCCTCATGTATATTTCTTGGCTCATCCTCATATTGTGGGGAATCATAAAAGTTTTCCCTTCAATGTCAAAACGTCGACGGGGAATACTTTTGCGACTTGTTCGCCATATGGAGATTGTACACTTTGCACATCATTCCCCATTGTGCTCCCACTAGGATTAAATAATGATGATGTCGTCTCATCATGTGGTTGTAATTGAGAATGAGTTGAATTCAATTCATCACTTCTCATATTACTCCCACTTGGACGAACTCCACTAATATCATTATCTTGATCCAAGGTTTCAAATAGGGAGTAATCTTCACTTATTTCGCCCTTCTTAGGAAATTCATTTTCTAAGAATGTGACATCCCGTGATTCAAATTCAGTTATACTCCCACTTTCCTGCTCACCTATGAACACATACCCTTTCGAGTGTTCGGAGTATCATATGAAAATACTATTCTTTCCTCTGGGACCTAATTTTCCAAACTTGTGAGAGGGCTCATGAGTATAGGCAGCACAACCCCATGGCTTAAGAAAACTTAAGTCCGATTTTCTACCTGTCCATAACTCATATGGAGTAGAAGTAACTGATTTGGAAGGCACCCGATTAAGTATATAGGCAGCAGTTAACAACGCATCACTCCAAAAAGTGATTGGTAAGTTAGCATGCGCCATCATGGATCTAACCATTTCTAGTAGGGTTCTGTTTCTTCTCTCCGCAACACCATTTTGTTGAGGAGTATATGGAATAGACAACTGTCTTTCTATTCCTTTTTCATCAGATAATTTTCTGAACTCATCAGATAAATATTCTCGATCTCGATTGGATTTCAATGCTTTTATTTTCTTGTCTAATTGATTTTCTACCAAGTTCATAAACCTTTTGAAACAACTTAATGTTTCAGATTTATGAGAAATCAAATAGACATATTCGAATCGAGTATAATCATCTATAAAAGTGATGAAATAAACAGCCCCATGCCTTCCTCTCACATTCATTGGACCACAGATGTCAGAATGGATTAAATGCAGAGGAAATTCAGCTCTTTTACCTTTTCCAAATGATTTCCTTATCGTTTTCCCTACTAAGCAATGCTCACATATGGACAAATCGATTTTTTCAATGTTGCCCAACAAGCCCTCTTTGGCTAGTCTATTCATACGTTGTTGGCCAATATGACCAAGTCTAGCATGCCACACATTCACATCATTATCATATGAATTAGGAGATGTAAGAAGGGAATAACAAACATTTGCATTAACATAGTCAATATCTAATACAATAAAACCATCCAAAAAATAACCACAACATAGAAATTTGTATCCAAAAACAAATCCACACATATATTATGGAAGTTCATATTAAAACCTAGCTTGACCAACACTAAAACAGACACTAAATTCCGACGAATCTCCGGAGCATACAATACATCATGTAGGAATAAAGTGCGTCCACCACGCATGTTCAGTTGGCAGGTGCCAATTCCTTTTACTTCAGCTCTGGAGTTGTTTCCCACATAGATCCACTTAGTTCCAGTTGGTACTCGTCGGAATTCCACGAAGGATTCTCTATCCTTCACTACATGGTCTGTTGCTCCTGAATCTACAGTCCACAAAGGATTAGACTCAGTCAAAAATACAGAACTTGACACATAGGCAAAGTTCTCAAAAGCACAAGGGGTGTATACATTCTTTGGCTCACGACAATCGCGAGCATAGTGACCATTCTTGTCACAATTGTAACACTTCACCCTTGTCAGCTTCTTCATTCGAGGACGTTTTCCTCTGTCATGTTGGTCAACCTTTGGCTTCTTCCCCGAAGGACCTGCTCCATTGCCTTTCCTTTTATCGAACCCGGTTAGGACGTTTGCGCTTGGGCTCGAAGCTCCATGTGAGCTAGAACCAGCATGATAAATTTCAGCTTCCGGCTTAGCCGCCAAGAGGCGGTCCTCTTTCAGCTTAAGATGATGCATCGCATCCTCAAAGGTTTTGATATTCTCATTATGGGTCAGGTGCACCTTCATATGCTCCCAACTCTGAGGCAAGGAACGAATCACTGCTTGCACTTGCTGCTCATCAGTTAGGACATGGCCAGCATCTTTCAACTCATTTATCATGTTTGACATATTTCTAAGGTGTTGCTTCATGGTCTGACCATGAGGCTTCTTATAAGAGTCAAACCTAATAGTGAGTTGTCTCAGTCTGGTCATCGAAGTATGACCAAACCTTGCTGCCAACGCTTCCCACATTTCCTTGGCATTCTCAAAACGCCTAAACTCTAGCATGACGTCATTTTCCATGCTACTCAGCAACGTAATGCGAGCAAGGGAGTTCTTTCTTTTCCATGCAGCAAAAGCATCCTTATCTCTCTTATGCTGCGCAGTGTTTCCTTCTTCAGGTTCTACCATGGTCAGGTTAAGAGTTTCTAGTGCCTCTTGCTCTTCCAACACATATTGGATTTTCATGTGCCAGATTTCATAGTTATCGCCATTGAGCTTTTCACCTTTGTTCAGCTCGGCAACTATGCTCTTTGTGGCTGAAGCCATTGATCTGAACACATCAGACATATATGCACGAATAATTAATGCCTATCATTTATGCATCCACTTTGCACAGACCCATCATATTAATGAACAATTTCAAGTAAGGTTTCAGAATCAAAAGGTCACTATGTTTCCAATCATCCTCCAAAAATCCTAATTTAAAACTATCATTAATATAATTATCCATGCAAAATAAATTCTATGAAGCTACAAAAAACTTCTATGAACTACCCACAGCAGTCAATAATAACAGAAAGCAAATAATATTTGACATCCAATAGAATAATAATGCTTTCACATAATACAATTTTATATATCAGTTGCTACACCAACAACAACTAGGTAGAAAACATTACATAAGATGTCCACAAAGCACACTAAATAAAGACCAGCCAAAACATCTAACACCAAGTCAATATATGAATTGGGAAAGATCCTTTTTTTCTTCAATTTCTTGATCTTTTCTTTTGTAACAATCAGGTAATAATCATCTATAAAAGCCATCACAATACTCCTATATGAAGCGGCTTTGTTGACATCCCATATGCGATTCAACACTCCTTTCCATTCGGTGGAAGAGTGTTCATGAAAAATCGCACCATCTCGGGCTTGTGGCATGGGACGACCATTCCATATGACCTTTTGTATTTTCCCGTTGACTTCAAGAACATGATCAATTAAGTCACTACTCTCCCATCGATAATCAGTCAGCTCAGCTATCAACCCAGAAAGCCTTTCCTTTTGTTTATCGGTAATTACGCGAATAGGTGTGCGTAATCGAAGGGGGAGGCATTGTTCCTGCAACAAATGCAGAACAAATAAGGGATTACATATAATCCACATAGACTTAATTGGAAAAAGAAACAAATTCTTTTTTTTTTTTTTGGTCAACGGTCGGTCAACGGTCGGTCAACGGTCAACGACACGGTCGGGTCGGACCGGACGGATCGGTCGAGCCGGTCGGGCCGGTCGACGAACCGACCGGCACATGCCATGCGCGTGCCTGGCTGACGTCACGATGACGTCAGCTAGCGCGTGCGTGGCAGGCGCCTGGGGCCGAAACGGCGTCGGTTCGACGCGCGCGCGTGCGTCGCACGCGCCTCGAGTGGAATGGGACGGCGCGCGTGCGTTGCACGCGCCGATGACCCCCGTTCGTTCCGGCCGCGCGTGGCGGCGCGTCCGGCGGCCTCCGGCGGCGATCCGCGACTCGTTTTTCTCGTATCGACGAGACCTTCGACCCTGCGCTATCAAAAACGAATTTCGACTTGCAGAAAAACACAAAACTGGGCGAACAGTACGCGGGTGTCGGGTTTTTCCGTCTCCAATCGATGTCGGCCGAATTTTTTTTTTTTTTTACGAAAATTCAATCAAAAAACATTCATAAACATGAAAAGGGATCGGGAAACATGGACAATAGCTCTGATACCAATGTTGGGAATTACTGATTCCCTAAACCGGATTCGCAACTAAATCAAACCCCTAAAACAAGTGCGGAAGACGAGCCCAAGAACAAACACGTATCACCAATCCTAAGGCACATCACATAATCGAACGTACCTTGTTAGCCACAGATTAAACACCGACGCTGATATGAGGAAGAAAAACTGATCCCGTTCGATCCGATGACGTCAATTCGCCTTGAAGGGAAGAGAGTGTCGCCTTTTTGTCACTGTTTTTCTTTTGGAGGGAGAGAGGGAGGAGGAACGAACGTACTTGTCAAAAGGTGCGTTCCTCCCTCTTTTTTTTTTCTTAAATACGTCCTCTCCAAAGGACGTGTCCCTTCGGTAAAAGACGTTCCCCCAAAAGTTACAACTCTTCAACGTATCCCTCCATCCATGGGGCCTAATCTTGTGGGCCAGGCTTTTAGGCGCAACTTGGGCGGACGGGCCAACTTAGGCCCATCACATTAATTAAATAAAACCATCACGTACAAACCATTGTGTTGTTATATATGCTCAGCACAAGAGAAAATTTTTTATGTCTCCAGCAAAATCAAAACTTCTATCACACAATGGTAGGTGACATTTGACTTTACTCGTTACACCTAAATGACAATGAGTAAACTCGACCCTATGCTCTAATAACTTTTAATTTGATAAAAATACACAACAACACTATTCTGTTTCCCCTTTTGTTCTTTGACACAAATAGAAGAAATAGGGACAAGGCTAAAGGGTATTTGAGGGGCATACAAAAGTTGCGTGAAGATGCAAGTGTAACTACCGGTAAAAGTTGTGAATAAGTTTTGGGAACTATAGGATCTTTTTGTGGCGGTCGGTAGTAGTTGGGCTAATTTTTGCACACTTCAAGCAGTCCACCTTTTCGGGTAATCTTAAGAGTGCATTTTTCCATATTGGCCTATGTATTCGGCATCTTATTTTCTAGAGTGTTTCCAATAAATCTAAAATATAGGATTATAAGAAGAGGAGAAAACTCCTTTATTATCTAACAAACAGCTTGTTGGTATAAGATATATCACTTGGGGTGGAATTTTGGAATGCACAAATCTTTTCGCTCCCACTGAAATAGTCTTCTATTACAAGCCCTTCCAAACAAATTATTTTGATTTTTACTACCTGCTCCTCCTCCTATTCTTCACGCCACAAGTTGCCTTCATCTATTGTAACCTTATTCACGCGAGGGGCTTGCCCCCAATCCCATGCCCAATTCCTGCACCCCCTCAACGTTTTCTTTCGTGTTGTATTGAGATGAAGTAGCAGTCAAAGAAAATAATACTTAGGCTTTAGGCACTTCACCTGTAATGGAGGAAACGAATGCATATGGGTTCGTTGTTCTTATTTTTCCAGAAAGATTTACATGCTTGATAGAGATAATGAAGAGAACATGATTTCACCAATCAAGATTGAAGGAGAAGTCCTGTGTTTACGTAAACCTTATAACATATCTTATGCTTATATCATTTAGCCATATGAAATAAATTTCTAGGTCATCATCAAATCTCATCTCAATTTACAATCTCACAATTCTTGTAATTAGAATTTGGTGAATATCGGAAATCTTTCAAAACTTAACACAAAAAATCATATATAACTTTGTTTGAGTTTGAATACTTTTGTGAAGGATTTTTATTAGTTTTGTCATGATGTAAACAATAAGTTACATATTCAATGTTGGTTGACAAGGAAAAATTAAATCATAAAATTAACTTTAGCATACATGTCACTCATCTGATGATAAGAGCGTAATGATTTTTTTTATGCATGCGATGGGCCTAACACAAATTCTTTTCTAAATTATGGCAAAGAACTAAGTAGGAGCTTTCCTCTACTTATAAAAAAAGTAAAAAAACAAACAAGCCATAAACTTTTAATAGGAGATAGAGGGACAAATATAGAGATGGTATCTTGATAAAATGGAAGCATACCTACAGTTTTGGCAATATTCCAAAGTGATCTTAGAAGACATTGAAGCGCTACAATTGGATTGCAAAGAAAACCCAATCACTGGATATGAAATCATTGTAAGACCTTGTATTTCATTCGTTACATTTTTCAAAATCAATTAAGTTATACGGTACTTATGCACTTGGTTGAATCATATGTGGTTCCCAAGGGATAGCTAATCCATAAAATAGTTCGATTTCATGCCATTATTCAAGTAAACTAGGTGAAGGAACCAGAAATATATCCTACAAAGAAACAATCATTTCTTGTTTCTTTTGCTAGTACGGAGGGAATCAATTTAAGAAAATTGATTAAAGGCCTGTTTGGTAACGTGCCAAAAGTTTTTGATTCAATTCTTTTGTTCCCTAAAACAGAAAAAGATTGAAAATCCATTTAGTAACGTTTTTGTTCCTGGGAATAAATTTGTTCTCGGGAATAGATTTGTAACAGAATCAAAAAGTAAAAAAAAAAAGTGTTTCATTGTTCTTGGGAATAACTCCATAATCAAGCCCAAACCATTTTCTTTTTCTTTCTCTTTTTATTTTCTTACTTTCTCTTCCTCTTTCTTCTTCCCTTAGCTAGTCGCTAGCCATGGCGATGGCCAATGACCGGCTAGACGAGGTCTGGCGACCATGCCATGGTGAGGCTTGACCTTGTTGGGGGTCGGCGAGGCTCCCACGAGGCCAATGACCTCACTAGCTCTCATCTGGCTAGTCGTTGCCCATCATCGTGGTTGGTGACCGGTTAAAGGAAAAAGAAAAAAGAAAAAAGAAAATGTAATAAAACTATTAAAAAATTAAAGGAAATTTGAAATCATAAAAATTTGAAGGTCGTACCAAACGCATTTCTATTTAAGAAATAAAATTTTGGACAGTTACCAAACGCCTTCAAATGCTTAGAAATTTGTAAAGGGAATAGAATCGAAAATAAAAATAAAAAAATAAAAATAAAAACTATTTTTGCAGAAACTATTCACGGAAGTAGAATGATTATCACCCTAAAAGTTCAAAATCATGGCAGATCCAAGGATAATGCCCAAATAACAAAAACACATACCCACCCGGATCCGAATTTTCATTTGTTGGTTTGTAGCCCAAGTCCACCGGAATACCTTTAGTTCAGAAACAAAGAGTAGGCGATGAGCCAGGTATGATCTTATTGAAGGGGATCCATAATGAAGGAATGCGAGGCGGAAAGTAGAGACATTTGTATATCAATGCTTCCACAACACCCAGCTTGGTTCCGCTGGGAAAGTGAGACTCCATCCTTGCCAACACGTCCAGTATGGTTCGGTCGTATCGGGTGCTTTTCATGGTAAGTAAGTGAGGGTACCGCCCAACTAGATAAAGGGTGATCTCTATCCGAATTGACCAGCAATGTTGATCTGGAAAATAAGCTAAGTCTAGAATGAAGGAAAAAGCAGATGGAATTGAGATAGAGTGATGGTGCTCTTACCATGATGACCAGCGTAGGTGAGATCTATAATGGTTTCAATCGAATGGGGACTGCTCAAGGGATGACTTGGCCCATCGTCTGTTGTACTTTTCGCCAGGAACCAGGCAATCTCCTTATGCATAGAAGCTTCCAGCGCAGGTATTCCCAAAGGAACACGTCCTTCATTATCTGCAAGTTGCGTCAACTTATGATTGCTTCTAACTAATGTCTTGATCATCCTTATCCTTCCACACTGGACAGCATAGTGGAGGGCCGTGCAACCATCACAATCAACCATTTCAAGCGCTTCTGGATATGGAGACAAGAGCTCAACCAGGTTCTCCGAAAATTGGTCATTTGCACTCCAAGCGGCCACGTGATGCAATGTTTCCGATCTCTTTGTTATTTTGGCTGTCTTTGACGCAGCATCTTATGCAAAAAATCTTATAGCAGATTCCCAATCGCCCCTGAATGTAGCTAGCAACAATGGTCGGTAATAGGGGTCATCCACTCCATCTTCGGAATATTCTGCAATAGATGCAAAATTTTCAGATCATTCAGTTAATACTTTTATCCTTTCTGACATTGAGAAGTGTCCTAGAAAAGAACAATTTCATAAAGATCCGCCCCAGATATTAATTTCACACTAAAAATAACTCTTTTGAGGGATAACACACCTAAAGCACCTCCAGATTGGGAAGAAGCTGATCCGACGCTTGCTAAAACATTTTCATTATTTGTAGAAGAAAGAGTGAGCACCAGGTCCTTCGCATACAATTTTTTCCCCTTTATTCTAGCCAAGGTCAGCATTATCTTTGTTTGGTGATAAAGAAAATAAAATGAACCATGAGTACAAGTTCCAGCATATTTGGGACTCCATTGATTACACCATATTCTTTCTCGGTTGGAAGTTGAACATGTACCTGCTACCGGTTCTGCACGATTCGAATTTCCTTGTTCTTCACTTGGTTGCGTCGCCATCGGGTTGCTTTCCTGGTTACGGTCTTTCAACAAGAAAGTAAACGGAGAATGCAAAAGAGGCTTTCGACTTTCCTAGAAAGTTGAAGCTCTAATGTCAATCGGCTTTAGTTGCATGGGCCTGTTATATCATGTGGTTCTCGCTGATGAAAAGCCTGTGAGTGATGGAAAAATATAACTCTTGTTACACGAAAATTAATTTAGGTTAAATATGGCACACACTTATCAATTTTTAAATTTTTTTATAGTATTAAAACTTAAAAAATATAGAAATTGTTTTTCTTTCAAGCTCGCCTCTCTCTCCTCCCTCTCTTCTGCTGTCGGCCGAACTCAACTGTTGTTGGCAAGGATTCTCTCACAATGGATGGAATACACATAAAAATGAATACTAACCATATATTTCAAACAATGGTTCAAATGGTAATTCAAAAGATCCACATAGAAGTTATGTTATTACAAAAATCTCTACCATCGATTACAAATTTAAATTGAATCTTTTCCTTCCTCTGACAATTTAAATTAATTTCTATACTAAGTTCTATCACTCTTTTTCCTTCGTTAACTTTTTCCTTCTCCAATTTTCGCACACTTATGTGAATGTGACTTTTTTTTGGCGAGTGTTCTCACGATGCATGTATCACTCGTACTTGTTTACATACATTTCTAACCAACAATATTGAGTTACATTGTGCAGTTTTGATATTTCAAATTTACCGACACGATTATTCTCTCTTTCTTTTGGTCACGCTCAATAAGGAATGAGCTTACATAGCAAACTTAAAGGGAATGGATGAAGACTTATAAAAAAAGTTTTAAGCAATGGAAATTATTTTTTTTCTAAAACAATCTTATAATGGCTACAACTTAAACCAGCTAGTTTTATCAGTTAATTAAAAAAAATTCGAATGGTTATTTAATACATGGAAAGCTAATTCTTATAATTAGCTACACAGCCCGTGGAGATTAGACCAGTAAATCATAACTTTTTGTTGGGCAGTATTGAGCCTCTCTCAGCCAAAAAGTTAGCTAAAAATTAAGATTTTCTCTCATACTTATAAATTGACTATCAATCCCTTCTGCAACTATTGTGAGATAAATCCCAATGATCCCCCACTCAAAGATTAATTCCGCAACTGACTTGATTCAGATTATTTAACGAAATCTATCTGTGGTGGAAGCGAAGGGCGAGACCGGACATGCAGGGGCTGCGAGGAAATCTCCCTCCGTTAGACAAACTTGTTTAACTTTAGTTTTTTTTACTCTTAGAGTTATAATATAAATATTATTTCAAAGAATGTGAGAGATATCTGGAGTATTAGGGTATAGAGATGTTTATAGTTCTTTCTCTTTCATTGTATTTTGAGACGTAAATCTTTGCAATTATTGTTCGCCCATGAATGCAGGCCATCGACTAAGTCACCGTAAATTTCTTGTGTTGTCTTTTGGCTCTTAATTCTACTTCTTGGGCTGTTTGATAGCACAAAGTTGAGACTTGGTTTTGCTGATGGTCATGTTGTGAAGTTCAAATCGCTATTTCTCCTGAGTTAACATTCTTTTGCTGAAGAACAATAATTTGACGGAATATAGCATAGCGCGTTGTTGCTACGTTTCTTTTTCTTACACCTCAAGTCATGAGGTTGTCGTGCCGACTTCAATATTATTCACCTGTTGAGGCACCATGGCTGGCAGCGTCTATTCATCATCTGCATGTAATAATTTTTGTTGTTGTTTGTGTCCGGGGTTCACCAATCACCATGCCCATTGTGAAGAGGATTCCTTCCCATTATATACTAATTCTCTCCGATGTCTCTCGGCACACTCATATGGGAATCCCATACGAAATTGCAAAAATTGCTAATTAAATGTATCCGTCTCATTCTCAACCTAACTCTGATGTATTTCATTTCAATGATTTTGCTATTTAAATGTACTGTCTCGTTCTCAACCTACCTCTGATGTGTTTCTTTTCAATATTTAATCATCTATGGATGGCATTTTATCAGAAAATGAGTCGTGAAATAAATTTTTAAATGTGTAGCGGATGCATATTTTTTTTTCCTTGATTTTGATATTTTAAGTAATCATCTTTTGGTTAAGAATGGTATGAGGGAGCAAGTGCATGTTACATCATTTTGTCAAAACGTGAATACTTATATTTTCTTCGTATACTCTTAACTCTGGTTGCATTTACCATGTGCATTCACCTGCTAGGTTTGAAAATTTTCGTCTCTTTTTGTTTTATTTTTTTATTTTATTTTATTTTTTTTTAAGAAGGAAATGCTTAAAGCGGCTAACCATATGCTCTTTGTCAGTTATTTACACATGACGTAAATGGAGGATTCCAGTCCATGAGCTTGATAAATACAAGTAGTGTTGTTCTTTACACATGACGTAAATGGAACATTCCAGCCCATGAGCTTGATAAATACAAGTAGTGTTGTTCAATATGGACGCTTTAACTTTTCTGTAAAAGCAAATAAACCTAACTAGAGTGACTATTTATGTTTTAGGCCCCCTAAATTAGACGAAAGTATCAGTTTCTGAAAGGATATTATCCATAAATTCTTAAATATGACTTCAAATCAAAAGTAAATTTAATATGCCTTGAAGCCTCAGCGACTTTACAAAATTCAAAGAAATAAATAATATACTAGGAGTAGATTTGAGACGACAAGGACTTTCAATGAAATTTTATTGAAGTAAACAAATGACCTACATTCTTGGAGGTCATGTTTGCTCAACGACTCAAGCTGAATATAAATTGCTAATGTAGATAAGTAGAGTGCGTACAAAAAGTAAAAAGCTTACAAAGCACGACTGAAACTTTTATAGACAAAGATGAGCACTGAAAATGGTAAACCTAATCTAATTCGAAATTAAAATTCAAACTTAGGCAAAATCTAAAATAATATGATCCATTATGAATGATCTTCTCATCTTCATCTTCAAAGTCAAATCTAAAGTGCTGTTGTGATTTTTCCAATGTCTTGATAGTTGATGACTCCCCTCTTTTCCTTGACTCTTTCTGTGTCATTCAATGGCCGTCCTCTTATGAGTTTTGGTTATTCTTAAATCTCACACTGTTTTGACTTACGCTCTATCTAACATGATTTGTAACTGCTGCTAATCCCTTATTGATGGTATATCTTTGATTCAGTCTTCAAAAACTGTGCATATATCGAGGCAATCTATTATTGCCTGTTTCATGCTGCCCACTGGAAACTTTTGATCAATGAGCTGATCATTCATTCCATCAATGGGCCTTGTGGTCCAATTGTATTGCCATGGCCTTCATGATTAATGATCTTATCAGACGTTCCATTGATAGGGCTTTGTGGATTAAGTGTATTGTCATGACCTGATCTTGGCAACTTTTTTCTTGACGTTCAAGGTCAAATGTTTTTTTTTTTTTTTTTTGGGTCAAAAAACTTCATGCCCTTCATTTAGCAGTAGACTGCGAATACAAAGCAGTTCCTTCAAAACATATGGTAGGAGACCCAATTCAACGGAAGAGTATTATTGCGGTGGGCTTTGACGACCCAATCTGCCACCCTATTAGATCCCTTTTGCAATGGGCTAGCTTTAGGGATTGGAAATTCTTCAAACAGGCCTGGGCCTCGAAGATGAGTGCTGTGACTCCAAGCTGGTTGACCTGCAAGTGTACTTAGTTCCTGCCCTAGTTCGAAGTTATCTTTTTCTAACTCAAACTCTGTTGCGTTCTGTTTCTGCAATCTAAAGATATTTTTCTCATGGTCCTCTATTTCCAAACTAAAAGAACCTCCTTGTTCTTTTCTGTGAAGAGATTACCCTCCGACAGGTATCACGGATCGCAATCTGTCTGCTTCCAATGTACCCCTTTCCTGCATCGCCATGCACGTGAAACCCTGCATGGGGTCTCTTATCCTCTCGACCAATCACCAATGCCTCAGAACATCCCACAATGTGCTGCTCTATATATACCTCCCCGAGAATCCCTCAAACACACATTCGAAAGGAAATCCTTCTCCCAAGAAATTAAAGAGTTGGCATAAAGATGTGAATACTCCAAACCTTAATTCTGTTCTCCTTCCTCCTCTCCGCACCCCACGCGGCGGTCCAGGACTTCTGCGTTGGAGACCTCCCGGCCCCCGAGGGCCCCGCGGGCTACTCCTGCAAGAAGGTCTCAGCAGTCACCGTGAATGACTGTCTTCTCAGGCCTCGGCATGGCTGGGAACACCTCTAACCTCATCAAGGCTGCGGTGACCACGGCATCTGTAAATCAGTTCCCTGGCCTGAATGGGCTCGGCATCTCCTTGGCCCGCCTGGACATAGCCCCTGGTGGGGTCATTCCATTGCACACGCACCCGGGTGGCTCGGAGGTCCTTCTTGTCCTCCAAGGGTCGATTTGTGCCGGGTTCATCTCATCATCAGCGAACACCGTCTACTTGGAGACCCTCAACAAAGGGGATAGCATGATTTTCCCTCATGGGCTATTGCGCTTCCAATTGAATGCTGGTAAAAATCCAGCACTTGCCGTAGTCAGCTTCAGCAGTCCGAGCCCTGGGCTTCAAATCTTGGACTTTGCTCCGTTCGCTAATAATTTTCCTTCTGAGTTGGTGGAGGCCACCACTTTCCTCGATGATGCTCAGGTCAAGAAGCTCAAGGGCGTTCTTGGTGACACTGGCTAAGTCGCTAATTTCATTTTGGTCGAGAATCCATCCATTAAGAATCACCACCTTTTCAAGCCTCTTCAAAAAAATGAAAAGAAATAATAATTCGGCTTATATGCTTGTCGTCAATGGCTTTCCATGGATTTTTCTTATGAGGTTGTATTTGGTTTGTTAGTGTGTTGAAGTGAGTCGTTGGAGTGGAGATTTGATTTTTAGTGCTTTCTGACTTGTTCTATTCGGACTGTGGAGTAGACGGAATAAAAGTATGTTGCTTCATCAATTCCTTGAGAGCTAATGTTCATTTGGAAAAATGTGCTTGATAAATCAAGTGATGCAGTAATACCATCCACCCATTATAGATGAGATTATAGTAGAATTTGGATCCTATCTATAGAGGGATAAACTAACATTCGGTGTTGCATTCATATTATGACGGCTCACGTCATGCCAATCATAGCATTATATAGTAATGGCCCATCATGCAAACACTTTCAATATGTTCATTTAGTATTGTCCAAGGCCAAGTGGACCAATTCATTGATGCGGACTTTTCTACACATGACTTAATTATGGACACAGATTCTGTTTTAGATTCTAGCTTTGGACTTGTTTCATTTTTTTCTAAATACACTAGAATCTTGTTGCGATCATTTGTACAATAAGCCAGTAATGTATGCGTCCGGATCATGTGAACCTAGCTCACGCTACTGTTAGATTAGTGGGTTCTACATGGGCCCACTTCATCCAATGGTACATGTGAGATGAGCTCACATGCACCAAGGGCATCTAAGAATTTTTTTCTTCTACGGTACTCGTTCTGCCTTAAAAGTGTTGAGGTGTGGCATTTGATTAGTTGTTTAACCATTACTTCATAAAATTTCGAAACAATTATCTTTTAAATCCATTTTTGGATTCCTACAACTCTAATGCCGCCGGAAAGCTCGACTCTCTATTATTAGGTGTAAGTATTGTTTGATTTAGATCCTTGGGTATTTATTTGATCATGTGTTTTCCCCGAAAAGGTGGCTGTGCGATTTGAGACCAACAAGGGTGTCGGTGCTACAACTCTAATGCCGCCGGAAATGATATCTTGTTGGAAAGCTTACAATGATCTTAGGTGCTCACGTACGTAATTCAAGGAAATGATGCTAGCATTTCAATCTCTATCTATTTGTCGATGGATATAAAAGTGGGTCAAACTCGCACGATGATGACTCACGTAGCACACTCTTTGTGCGAGCTCGATGCACTGATTTGCTTTTTATGTCGTTAGCAAACCTATAATCTGAGCTGATGTCTAATTCTAGCAAATATCTAAATTTTAATTTTTGTAATGAATAAATTACTAGAAGAAATATTGAAATAAGTTATTTAGGGGCAATTATCAAGTCAGTCCTAAACTTATTATGCCAATTCAAACCTAAACTTTCCGATTTGATCAATTGAGTTACTTAACATGAATTTCGCCAATAAAAATTAATTCACAAAATTAGGGATTATGACTTAGATATGTTATGCTCAACCCATTTAAGCTTCAACATCAATAATCCCCTGGGCTTCATCCAACAGAATAGACTTCGAGCACTCTCCCCTAGAAATACGGAGGTCATCCATTGTACGCACAGAGGCTGGACGAAGCAGACGGAGGAGTCCTATCTCGGGCTTGAGTTTGGCTGGACCGGGCTCTATCGAGAGCCCAGTTCAAATTAATTCTTATCAGGCCCAAACTTCACTTGAAAGAAAAGCCAGGCCCACGACCTTGCAAGCCCATGCACACCCGACCCAGCCAGCTCGGACAACCGAAACTTTACCCGAATACGACCCGCGCCCGACCCAGTTCGTAGCCTCCTCTGCTGCCCCACCGCGAACCCCGATGGAGACGGCCGCGGCAAGCGACGGTGGCTGGCCCAGTATTCTTGGTCGCAGTGGTGCGGCGAGCAAGATCGGTGGCAGATCGGCGAAGCAGCGAGCAGCGGTGTCGCGCCAGCAATGACCGTCGGGTACAACGACAAAGCGACTTGATTTGGGCGTAGCAGGCGACGCCGCGGCAACGACAAGCGGCGTCACGCGGCAGCGACACGATGGAGGTCTAGTGCGGCAAGGGTCTCCGCAGCTTGGCCGGGAAAGGGTTCTCTCTCTCTCTCTCTCTCTCTCTCTCTCTCTCTCTCTCTCTCTCTCTCTTTCTCAGATCTCCTCTCCGACCTCCGCCCTCTTAGTGCTCCCCTCTACCTTCACCCCCTCCGCTCACTCTCTCGGGCTTCTCAGATGTCTCTCCGAAGAAACCCTCCGCTATCTCTCCTCCACCCTTCTTTTCTCTCTCTTTGGCTCCCCCTTCT
Source organism: Eucalyptus marginata (assembly GCA_014182565.1). Classification (NCBI taxonomy): domain Eukaryota; kingdom Viridiplantae; phylum Streptophyta; class Magnoliopsida; order Myrtales; family Myrtaceae; genus Eucalyptus; species Eucalyptus marginata. The sequence goes on along the minus strand of CM024587.1, from coordinate 43,072,891 downwards.
ACTTGTAGGCCGAGGAGGCTGGTCGATGGAGGCTTCAACCACCAGTCCTTGGCGCGCCGACTGGCCTCCCCCGGTCGAACCGGCTTCCCATCAATCATTACTTTTGCCTGCTTTGCTCCTTCATTTTTGCAGCACGCTGTCCTTGTTGCGTGAGTAAGGGAGGAGAGAGGGAGAAGGGAGAGCCGCCCACGGGAGTCGCAGGGAGGGAGAAGTAGGGGTGTGCAAAAGAAGGACTGCTTGGACCACCCGAACCGGGACCGGAACCGCCGGAACGGTGGTTCTTGAGGGAACCGGTCTAGTTCCCGGTTCTAATTTATGGGAACCGGTGGGTACCGGTTCGATTCCCGGTTCTATGGGCGGATCCGTCCACCTGCCCACCCGAACCGAACCGATTATATTAAAATAATATATTAATTCTTAATATTAAAAAAATGAAATTACAAATTAAAAAACCCAAATCAAATAATTAAAAAATTAACTAAAGTGGGAAAAAAGTCCAAAGTGCACCAAATGGAGAGGCACTGATCTCCAAATCTCGCTTATTAAAACATGCCCAGACCGCCCACCCGGTTATTAATCCATGCAGAACTCGCTTCTTTTCTTCGTTATGGTTGTGTGTATACGCGTGGCATGCTTTGTGGTTTTTGTTCTGCTGATGAATGGTGGCCAACCGTGGATTTTGCCAAGGGTGAGGGCGGATGATGGACGAGGGAGAAATGTTAGTTCTGCGTCTTTAATTAGCACAATGGAAGTTTGATCTTAATCTTCCCGAGTTCTGCTTAGGATGAGCGAGTATGTAGATTTGTTAAGATTTCGGGCATGACAAGGGGAGGCTTCAGGACTTAATTGGTCCCGGTTATTATTATTGTGAGACCGGTTCCATGGATCCACTTGGGAATCGGACCGGATCGGCGGTCCGGTTCCCGGGTGGATCTATGCAACTAACGGGTGGATCCTGGTTCCAATTTTTCGGAACCGGTTCTTAGCGGGCGGTTCCCAGTTCTAGGTCGAGAACCGCCCGCTCGGACCATGCACACCCCTAGGGAGAAGGAAGGAGGAAGGAAGGAAGGAGGAAGAAGGAGGGGCGGGGCCGGGCCGTGAGGGGAGAGCTGGGCTTGGTCCTAGGCTAAGGCAAGAGAAGAGCAAAAGGGGGAATGGGCCCTTTTCCCTCTTTTTTTTTTTTTTTTTTAATATAGTTTTTATCTATAGGCTAAAATAAAGGGGAAATAAAATAAAAATAACTATTAGTAGATGAAAATAATATTAATGCCTAGGTGATGCGAAAATCATTTTTGTTAAGACCAAATTGGTCCCAAATTTTCTATGCAATAAATATCTAAATATTTAATTAAAATTTAGGTGTTAATAACTACCTCTTTGAAAATGAGCTTTAAAAAGTTGCATTTAAAAATGAATTGATACCTAAATTTTGTCCATGCATATGCAGTAGATAATATCTTTTTGGGACTAAGTATCTTATGCAAAAAGGGCAATATAGCATAATATATACTAAGACGAATAAGAAGATACTTATAATTTCTTATTAGGAATGAGTGATACGGAATGTGAACCCCAAGTTTATTGATGACATAAGGGAGCTACTTTTTAAGACTAGGACATGTCTCCAGTTGTCTGTTGGAGCAATGAATTGTCGCCAAGGAGTCGTAGCTATCTCCGATTGCCGGTGAGGATTGCTTTTCCAGGACCAAATTGGTGTCTAATTTTCTATGAAATAAATATCTAAATATTTAATCAAAATTTAGGTGTCAATAATGGCCACTAGGGCAAAGATTTATGGTAGATTTTATTCCATTTGTTTCACAATTGATACAAACAAAGTATCATAACTGGTATGATTCCAATTATAAAGTCTACATTTGGTATCATTCTTACCACCGAAATTGTGTATCTATAGATTTTTTCTATAAATAATTGTTCATCTCTCATTCCATGATGAAAGATATATTATATGATTGCGTGTATTTTGGTAATAAATGTTGAAGATATAGATTTTTCATATAGATTATATTTTGAAGTACCTGGAGGCTGAATGTTTAAGTTAAAGGAAAAAATTCTGAATCTAAATTATAAAAAATAAATAAATAAAAAAATCATTTTAAAATGTTATATTCCAAGATTGAGCATACTTTGGTCTTGAATGTTAAAAGAAATTGTTTATGTATGTGCAGATTGAATTTTGAAGTATCTATAGGCTGAAATTTTAAATTGATTGAATCATTCTATAAATAGATCTTTGGTAACAAGGCAGGAAAACATAATGCATGGTAATTGTTCAAATACTTTGAGGAAATACATTCAATATTGCATTGGCTCTACTACAAACAACCAACTATAATGAAGACATACACCCTCAAATCAAATTCGTCAATCCCTAATCTTGTTTTGTATATTTGACTCCATCCCAAATGCCCTTGGGACGAAAGATGCTGGGTCCATAAGTGGATTTAACCATTTGGAATAGCAGGGGAAGTTGTAGTACTGCGAACGAAACCACCGGGACAGAGGCCAGCAGAGTGATTGGAATGAGAGCCCACTCTAGTCTCTTATCAAGCACCATTGTGAGAGTTGCAGCGAAGGCCACCAGCATGAAAGCCAAGGAGAGGAAGAGTAAAGAGAGGCCCATTATGATCTTCTTAGGCAACGAGTAGAGAAAATCTTGCGCTCATAGCGCGAAGTTAAAATGGCTAGGAATAGCAAGATGGCCGTCACGGAGGAGAACAAACCTAACGCATCCGAAATTGCAAAAATATGGAAAGAATTCTTGTCCTAAAAGCAATGGCACTCCACTTTTATCGTCATTTCCTCCGGGCATGGTGAAAGCAGCTGCAATAATACTGTGGCAATTAGAGTTGAGACAAGCATACATGAATTTGATGTGTCCTTCACCCACTTCTCTCCTTTCTCAACCAACTTTTGGTGTTTCTCCACGAATTTATTCCAATATGTTTTCCGGTCAAAGTGGGCAGTTGCCACGTAAAGGCAAAACCCAGCTTTCCACAGCCTATACATAAAACCCACAAATAGGAGTTTCAATAGGTGGACAGTGTAATGAAAATTTTCAAAAAAAACTGACGAGGGCACATCTCAAGGAGATTAAGACGTATCCAATACTCGATGCGAATTTTTTTTTTAGAAGTAAAGTCCATCTTTGCTGGCGGAATTTCAAAGGTCACTTTCTTCGGAGCTTGGACGATGATTTTATGCTTCATTTAGTCAAATAATATATACATGGAAATCACTATAAATAAATAAAAAAAGAGAATTTATGGAAAAAATATTTGGAAAATCATCTAAAAATCAAAACACTTTATGGAATTTGGAAACCTTCAATTGTGCCGATTTTTTTTTTTTTTTGGGTGACCAAGGATTAGAAAATGCTTGTCCAAAAACCTCCTAAATCACTTGGGAGAGCTAGCCTAGCAGCCAATTCAATCTTAAAATTTTCACCTCCATGCGTGAACTTAACCAACTCGTTTGCCTAAAACTTTGCCAATTTAGTTCTAAAACTTTTGACGATTTATTAATTTAGTCTTTCTGGCCAATCTTGACCCTAAAAGTCACTAATGTGACGATCTAGTCAACGTTAACGGTCCTACATGACATTGCTGGTGTATACAAGGACAATTTTTACAATTTTTTTTAAAATTTTTAAAATTTTCTTTTTCTTTTTTTTTTATTTTTTTCTTTTTATTTTGGACTATAGGCTACATTGCAACCGAGACTTGATTGGTTTGGGCAAGGGTTGTTGCCCCTTGTTGGCCTATAGGCGAGGGCCTCTATGCGCTTGCCTGCCACATGCAAGGGTGTCGTGGCCCTCGCCTATGGCCAGCAAGGGTGGCTAGTGATCTAGCCGCCCCAAAAAGAAGAAAAAAAGCAATAAAAAAAATTCAGTATATTTTAAAAAATAAAAAAAATAAAAAAATTATATACATTAGCACCGACATCCATATTAGCGATTTTTTTATCAAAATTTGGTAGAAGGCTCAAAATTGACAAACCATCAAAAGATTTAAAATTAAATTGATATAATTAAAATGATTTATAACTAAAATGGCAAATTATTAAAAGGTTTAGTACTACATTGGTATAATGAAAATGTTTATGACTAAATTGCCTATCATATAAAAAGTTTAGGTCTTTTTGGATAATTATCCCAAAAAATATTAAGAGCTAGCCAAGAAATCTGAGATTGAGTCTTTTAGTACTTCTACGTGCTTCATTAAACCCAATGCATTGTATTTTGTTTCTAGAGTCCTTTGAGTCATGAGTCAATGGTAGCATTTATGATATGTCTACGGTTGTTGGTCTTTTCTTGGAAATAAAGGTAAATGTCTTGGGATTTGCCCATAAACTTAGAAGGTTGTTTCAAGTTGTAAATGTAGAGAAACCCCACTAAGGCTCCATTAACGGTGAGTGAATGTTTTCTGAATTTTTGAAGTAAACAATTTGATTAGAGTTTCGTTAATTCTGTATCTCTCTGATAGATTCTATTGAATGGTGAATTACATACTTCATATCTTGAGGTGGATGGCTTAGGTACTGAGCATTTACTCTTTATATGCCATATATTCTCAGTTGGATTCCTTAAGCAGTGAGCATTTATCCTGTCATATGTCTTGTATCTTGAGAGGAATCTCTAGGTGGAAAGCGTTTCTCTTATTGTACTTGTGTTACCTTATAATCTCCGACCCCTCTAATATGAGTTGGTGTCAGAACCTAGGATATGGCTAGTTGTCTTTATTGTGGACTCAATGGCGCCCATCATGATGTCGAACTAGAAGATTTGAGTAGAAATGTACAACAACGTAAAGAATAATCGGGAAAATTTCAATTATTGTGGCGTGATGATCCCCGCTATAACCCTAAAGAAGAAGACAACAAGGAGGAGATTGCCTCTTTCGTGATGTTAGTCCCAACGCAACTAGTCAAGAGGCTCCATTGTGCCATCTTTAAATGATTGGTGATTCTTATGATTTCGATGTCAAATTCGACATCTCGAAAGACTTCATCTATTGGCTTGAGAAATGTTGAAAGAAAAAAAGGTGCAATGTTTCTCCACTTAGGACTTCGTTCAACTATGGCACTTGCTTCATATTCATATTGGGAAAATTACCCAATCTATCCTAAACTTATTATACACATGTAATCAATTCTAAAATTTTCAATTTTGTCAATTGAATCTTAAACTTTTACACGAAACTATAATATAATATTTTCGGTCAATTTTCCCTGAAAATAGCTAACAAAAAAAAAATGTTCTATATATATTCTCAAAACTACCCAAATACTGTTCTAGCCATCATATTTTAAGAATTTTTTCAAGAAGATATTATAAGATAGCAATTATCATTACATCGGGTAATTAAATATATGAAAGGAAGGCTACTTACCTTATACCATTGGAGTTCTCTTTGCATTTGAAATGCTGCTCCGGCTATGTTACTAACCGCATCGAAATTAGGGTAGTACTCTGTTGCTGCGTACTCTGCTACTGCCGTCATCATTTTCATCGATTCTTCCCGTGTAGGTCCTCGAACTAATGACGACTTATTGGTTAAGCTTGCCTTCAAAAAGAGTCTGAGAGTCCTTTCTTGGCGATGCCTCACAGCTTGTGTCTCCAACCTTTCACTAGGAGGCCAAATCCAAATTAACTGTGGGAAAAATTGAATACATAGCTTCACGATTTCAGTGATTCCCCTTATTGTAGCTTCATTTAACGAGTTTTTCGTCTGGAAATAATCGATGATCTCAGTGGTTTTCCCATGAGAGATTGCATCGCAAAGTTGTTTTGCCAACTCAATTGCCGCCATGTGTCTCAACTTCACCTTGTGAATCCTCTTGATTATAGGAACTACAAAATGTTAAAGAAAAAATGAAAACGAATAATGAAGCGGCGGCTATTGGATTTATTTATAAAAAAAAACAGTAGTCCAGCTTTGCATCCCAATTTTTGTTATCAGACACAACAGTTTCCTAATTGTCGTATTTTCTCACAAAAGCCCCTACCACACTAGCTTGTGTTGGCGGGTGATTGGGAAAACGATCTCATTCTATTTAATTCTTTTTACTCTTTTAGAAAAGCTATTTTGATATTTTTTTTCCTCCATTGGCATTCAGTCCTCAAATGCAAAGCGTGACTTTTAGTAATTGCTGATGCAAAGTACTAAGAAGGTATAAAGTCATTTTTGGAATTTTCCAAGAGAAGGTTTATATCATGTCTGGATGAAAAGAAAAATTGGATGTGAAGAAAGTACAAGTGATTAGGGGCCAACTGAAGAAAGTGATCTTCTTTGAAGTTCAAACGAGTCTTTATAACTTTAATCATAATTAGGAGAATATAATTACGAGACTTAACCTGATAGAACATCTCTGAAATTAACCACGCCAATGACATCTGTCCAGCTAGAGCAAATCATAGTAGTCTTTGCATATATAAGATTATTTTAGATTATAACATTCAAATATGCATAGCAGCTAGTAATAAAAAAAAATCATATTATTCATACAATCCATTGTATTGTTAGTCATGCTCAGCACAAGAGCAATTTTTTTCTTTCTCCATTCTATCTGTCTCTAACAAAATCTAAACTTCCGCATCAGGTCATATACTGTTGTGTGAAGTTTGAGTTTACTTGTCAAACCTAAATGACATAGTGAGTAGAGTTGACTCTATTCTAAAAAACTTCCGATTTAATAAAAACGCAACAACACTATACTTCTGTTTCCTTTTTTTTTTTCTTTCGATGTTGTAAAGAATAAGATACGCATTTACTATTGCATAATTGACTTGTGGAAAAATTTAATTTCAAAACTAATATCAGACACACATGTCACTCATCCAATGATAAATGTGTACTTTCACTCAAGCAGTGAGCCTAACACAACTTCTTTTCCCAATTATGGCGAAGAATTAAGTGGGAACTTCTTTCTATTTATAAAAGAAGTCAAAAACAAACAAGCCATAGACTTTTAGTTGGAGAGAGAGAGGGATAGAGATAGAGACTATATCTTGATAAAATGGAGGCATACCAACAATTTTGGCGGCATTCCAAAGTGACCTTGTAAGACATTGAAGTGCTACAATAAAATTGCAAAGAGAGCTCAATCACTAGATATAAATCATTGTAAGATCTTGTAATTCATTATCTATGTTGTCCAATCAATTAAGTTGTACGATACTTATGCACTTGGTTGAATCGTATGTGGTTCCCAAGAGATAGCTGATCAAAAAAGTAGTTTGATTTTAGGCCATTGTTTAAGTAAAACTAGGTCAAGGAACGAGAATATATTCTACAAAAAAGCAATCATTTCCCGTTTCTTTTGCTAGTGCGGAGGGAATCAATTTAAGAAAATTGACTAAAAGTTCAAAATCATGGCAGATTCAAAGATAATGCCCAAATAGCAAAAATGCATACCCACCCGGATCCGAATTTTTTTTGTTGGTTTGCAGCTCAAGTTCACCGGTATACCTTCAGTTCAGAAACAAAAGAGTAGGCGATTAGCCAGGTATGATCATCTTGAAGGGAATCAGTAAAATGCAGAGATGCGAGCTGTTGACACCTAAATTTTGGCGATTTAGTTTATTTATTTTATTGCATAGAAAATTAGGGAGTTAATTTTATTAATTGCATAGCATATAGATTTAGGTTGCATTTATTTTGTTATTTGCATTATTTGCATTTTATTGGACCGGTGGCGGATGGGTTCAAATTAGATGGGCCAGGCCCACGAAGCGAGCAAGTTGGCCCAAGCCCATGTTTTTTAATGATTGAAAGATTATCTCATGAAAAATTAGAAATTCGAATTTTTTGTTCGAGATATGATGAATTGTTTTCGGATAGGGCAAGTGATATTGCGTTCAACAAAACGAATATTGTGGATATTGATTCAAAAATTGAAAACCTAATCGGTGGCCTATAAATAGGTTTGTTCGCTTAGGGTTTCGGGGGCCAAACATTGAATACACGGCCACAATTCTGAGAGAGCTCTATGCCAGGTTTTTTGTGAGACCCTCCACGATGCTGCTATCACAGTCACGCCCTCATCGTCCATGACGCCGTTCCTTTTGCTGTTTGGTTCGACGAGAAAAGCTTGCGGCAGTTCATTCCATCACATACCCCGGATAGCCACATTGGCGTGACCTGCGAAGAGCTTGCACTTATCGATTCGAGTTAACGGTTTTCTTCCACTTTGGTGATCTAGCAGACTTCACAATGATCAAGGAGTCCAAGGGTTCAACAATTGCACTATTAGACCCACGTGATCTTTCGGTCAACCTTGTGAAGCAAATCCAACGTTGTTACTGATCCCAAATCGTGGCGAGCATCACTTTAGGCGAGCGAAGCCAGTCAAAACCTCTCCATCGTTTGGACCTTGAGGAGGGTACACGTAGCAAGGGAATCTCCACGGAGTCATCATCCTCCATCATAGATCTTGGTGCATAGATATAAAAAGAAAACAAATAAAGGTTGACACCTGCTCCTAATCGTCTTCGCAATTTCCTAGTGTTGCAGGCATTCCGAGAAGTCTCTGCCGTAAGGTTGGGAGTTAGCCGTGCACCTCCTCACCGCCTCGTGAGCCATCGCTTATCTCAAATCATCGAGGCATCACCATGAGTCCACCATCTCGGCTGCTGTCCAAGCCGAACCACTGCAAGTCCCGGCACCGCGAGCTTTAAGCTACTCCTTGCCACGCGGACGCGAAGAGACGCACCGTTGCTTGATCCATTGAATCATATTAAAAGCGACACAGATTCTGCTCTGACTCCCACCACAGCACGAGTCAACGTCGACAAAGCCCTTGTCCCGATCTCCCTAGCTGCTGCCCGGCGACACGTCCTGTTTGACTTTGCTTTCACAGATCTTCTCGATGTGCCCAACGTAGACACCCCCAATATAAAGACAACAGTCAACTCTGAGAGATTTCTTTGGCCTTGTTGAGAAGTACAAAGTTCCTGGAGCCGGAATCCATTGATGGTCTCCCTGAAGGTTACGGGTTCCTGTTGAAGTTGCCATTGTCCCGTGGTTTGCGATCATATTCAGCCACCATCCAATGCGTTCTAATTTGGAATATTGTGAATTAGGTAAGGATCTTGATTAATTCGTTTTGTTGCCCAATCCGAAGTATTCCTTGATGTATCCGATTGAAATCCCCGGTTGTTATTCATAATTCGAGAAGCCTTTTAAATTAGGGAAGGGATTGACAGTCCGATTTTCGCGCCCGAAATCCGACTCGCAATCCTTTGCAAAAATCGACAATCCGATCTCATGCTCGAGATTCGATTCGCGATTTATTGGACAACCCGATCTCATGCACGAGATATGGTTCGCCAATTTTCGGATATCAATCTTATCTTGTTTGATTTGATGTCATGGTGTTTGAGTCAGTTTTATTTTCGTAAAAGGAAAAATCCAAAAAAATTTTGAATTAGGATTAAGTTTGTTTTCTTTTATCTTGCATGATTAGATTAGGGATTTTATTTTGAATCATGAAAAAGAAAAAGAAAAAGTGCATTCATTTAGGATGTTAGTTTTTTTATTATTCTATTATTACGTGAATTGCATATTTAATTTTAATTTCGAATTTCATTAAAAAAAAGAAAAAATTAGAATTAGGTCATCTTGGTTAATTTAGATTGCATATTTAATTATTGCATGTTCATTAAAAAAATTCACAAAAACTTTTACTCATTCATATAGTTTAAGACATTTTGCCATGCCATATTATTTCATATTAGATTAGAAGCATTGCATTGCATTGCATATGGACTATATTCTCATTAAAAGTGAAGGCAAAAATTGAGTGATTGCTTGTTAATTAGAAATCATATTTAAGATTGTTGATGTGAATTCTGATTTAACATTGCGATGCTTTCGTTGCTTTAAGGTATGTTTTTGCATTATTTAATTGTTTTCTTGATGTGTTAAATTGGTGGTATGTGCGCATGTATGATCACCTCACATGTTAGGAAGCTCAATTAAAATCAATCCAATTGCCAAACATTTTCTTAAAATTAAAAGAAGTGGTACCGAAAGGGCACTAGGATAGTCTAGTGTAACCAAGTCCCCGTACCCAAAATCTCTGGTTCGTAGAAGTAAGATAATCCTCCCGTTATTTTACTTAGGTGTCTAATCGACCTACCCTAAACTGATTAGTGGCGACTCCTAGATAATAAGCTTTGCATGTTAAAACCCTACGTCGTGATTTGGTATGGGCTTGGGAGAGCCCGAGCTAAGCTTAAAGGCTTAGTAGTCCATCAACCTAGTTTTAGGTGGCAAACCCGAAAATTTGGGTCGCGACGCTTGGCGACTCGGCGGGGACTTGAGTTGAAACTCTTAGTGGACTTAGGCCAATTTTCTCTTCAATTTGAAAAAAAAAAAATGTTTTTGTTTGGCGGAGGGATTCCAGTACGTCCCTAACATTTAAGTGTTAAATGTTTTTGCAGATTAGGAGGTATAAGGGGAGTAGTGATTGTTAACCCTTGTCTTGCGGGTTGGAGTTGAGGATGAATGTTTTAAATTCAAGTTATTGAAGTGCTTGTTTGATTTAAACTGTTGTGCATGCCTTGCATCTTGCACTACACTTTTGCACACACAACCCGCCGCCGGACTCCGGGCCGCATAGGATCATTTAGGATGGTGTTGAGATGGATACCACTCCGACCGCATGCTCGCGGTACGAGTCGCCCATCTCAATCCCGAAATTTCTTTCATGGTGTCAAGAGTACCCACCTCGGTCCGCATGCTCGCGACCCGGGTCGGCTCTTTGACCAAGCCGGAGTCATGAGGACCCGACATAGTCCACAAGCCCGTGGCTAGTCTGATCATCCTTGTGGCTTCACCTCGATAAGCCTTATAGAGTAGAAATCGAGCCACTTACCATGCGCATGTCTATGTGATTGCCGTCAATTTATCTTGGTGAAGTAAGTCTTCTACCCCTATACTAATGCAATTTACTTACTTTGTCCTACTCTTGGTTCATCCATGACAATCTAGGTCAATCGTTGATTTAATTCATTTGTCAATTAGAAATGAAATGAGGAAATTGCCATGCAATGAATCATTTGGAAAATAACAAAAAAACTTTGGAGAATTTGTCTGCAATTCATGCCTAGGACATTTGATCTCACTAGGGTGTCTATTTTTCCAACTCTCTTTAGGAAATGCCCTTCTTGTACGAACTTTTCATGAATAGATGAAAAAAAATGGAAAAACCAATTAGATCATTGTCATGGATTGACTTTCTATTTACCCTCATGCTTACATGTTCCCATTCATTTGAATTAGGTGATTATGGGGCAATCTCGCTCACCTATCCATTCATGATCAAGAGCTAAAATGACGAATAAAAAAGAGCTAATCTCGTCAAGCAATAGTGCTGCGATCTATATTCGATGAGAAATTGCGACTCCAAGGAGAGAGCCAAGAAGACTTTTTGAATCGTCTCATTTTCCCGAGATAGCCGAATTTAATGTCATCATGAAGAGACTAATGACATATCTAGAGGGAAGAATATCTTATCTGAAGGGTTCGCATCACAAGATCAGGTTAAGAATTCAAGCTACACATGATTCATGGTCCTAAGTAGTTCAATTTCCTCATATAATTAGGGGCATGCACCTTCCCCTGCATGGGAATTTTTATCTCTTTTTAGGGATTGATTTCGATTTTTTTTCTTTTCGTGCTTGAATATCACATTCCAATAAATGTAATTCGATTGATGAATATCAATAAAATTACAAGTTTTGTTTTGAGGACATGATGGGGTACACCAAACCAGCCCGGTGACGATATCCAACAATGAAAAGAAAATATCATCCATGGAGAAAATCTGAGGACCGGGCTTCTTCATGCTTCCTCATCCAAAATATTCCTTTAAAAAAAAAATCATTTTTCAAGCCATTTCCAAAAGCATGCATTAGGTTAGCCCTGTTTAATTTTCTAACTCATTTACTTCATGTCTCAGAGCATAACAGAGAGGCGTTTGAAAATAACTCGTCAATTTTCAGTGATAGTTGGCCTGTTAATTTGGGAACATACATCCGAAGGAAAAATAGGCGTGGGGGCAAGGGATCATTTCCTAGCTGACCTCTCCCAAGAGTGAAGAAGACATTAAGCACTACTTATCCTCTTGCTTGTCCCAAGCGATTTCCTTGCACATCAATAAGAAATCGAGGGCTAGTCAAAAGAAGATCATCTAGATTCCAAAGTGTGATGTGTGACACATCTCATTACGATTTGTGTGAGATGTCATTCTCAAAAGCCAAATAAAGTTTCTCATTTCCGTAAAAAATGATGGAACAAGTCAAAAGAGGATCATCTGTCTTGGATGAAATGGATACATTGTGTTCATGAATATAATTAATTCAGGAATTGACACTCTGTTCTTTTCCTTGCAGATGATGAACTGGGGCACTACAAATTCTAGTGGTGACATGACTGAGACAAAATCTCGATTCGAGCCAAAATGGGGCAAAAGCAAGAATTCATCAAATCAAATATCAGATTTTCAGCCTTGATTGATCAATTTGTGTGTTTATTCCTTATTGATAGGGACAATCTAAGAACACCCATTGTGGGGCAATCCCTTGAATGAACGCTTGAAAATTATGTTTTTCATACTTATGAGAGCATTTTTGAGTGTAGTAAATTGTCTGTTTGAAATCACAAAAGCTTTTCATGGTTAAAGTTGCTGGACTCTTTTGAAAAGAGAATTTCCATAGTGATTTTACCTATTTGATTCACCAATTTCATGTTGAGGTTTGTCAAGATGGACAATTCAATAGAGTGACATCAATGCTTAAGAATGCTGAATGAGACATATCAGGATGATGAAAGGCAAGCCCTATCCTATACACCGTCCCTTACTTATACACTTGTGAGATGGGTGTAGAAAAGTTCTATATCCGCAAGGTGAAGAGTTCTCTCGCAAAAGGTACGATGACTGAAATGATGAGAGGCAGCTTATTTCTCTATCCCAAACACTACAGGTGATCCATTACTTAATCCCTTTGAGCCCCATACACTTATGAAGATTTTTTTTCAAATCATCTCTGTCAAGAACCACCCCACACTGGGGCAAATTGGAGGGTAAGGCGGCGTCATAAAGTGAAGAAAATGGATTGAAATTTTTTTGCTCTCACTTGCATCAATCTTCTAGTCATGCTATTACATTGAATTCATGTGGTAATTTAAGTGCCTTAGGATGACGAAGAGCATTTCTTTCACTATCCTATACACTTATATCATTTGCATAGCCCACTTGAGCCTACAATTTCATTTCTTTAAACCCAGTTGATGATCATCCCCCACACTGGGGCAAGGCAAAACCAGCTTGATGATCAACCCCCACACCGGGGCAAGGCAAAAGGCAAATGAAGACTCTTGAAAAGTTATAGTGTCATTTAAAGTGTAATTGCTTGACGCATGCATTATGCGCAAGAATTGAATTCAAAATAGAACTAAGGGGCATGAAAAAGCAAAGGTGTGCCGGTAAAAGCAAGGCCGATGCCCATGAAAAAAGAAGTGAAGAAAAAAATGCATGAGAACTGGGGGCATAAAAAGCAGTGTGCCTGGTAAAAGCAAGGCCAATGCCCATAGATGAAAAAAGAAAGTCGAGATAGGTGACGATCAATTGCAAGAATTGAATCCTAATGGAGCAATACTCAAAGAACTCAAATGCCGAGTTTCTACAATCAATGGGGCACTTCATGAAGACAATCCTCGATGGTGAAAAAGAAAACTTGTGGCAATGCCAAGATGATCATCAACTCTCACCCTTTACACACTTTTTGAGCCTAATGATCCTTTCATTTCTCAATCCATGAACCCAACCTACGTTACGTCCCTTACAAAGTCTCTTCAGATTAGGGCACTTGAATTAACGTAGGAGTTCATATGTTTATAAGCATCGCTCGAAGAAGTGCGAGCAAGACTATTTCTTTCTCATTTTGCAGGGTTCTTGACTTGTAAACCCGGAGATGATTGCGAAGCTGTTTTTTTTCAAAAGCCTTGACTCAAAGAGTCCCATTTGTTAAGCCATTGACCGAGCCCACATTATGATCCCCGTTAAGGACCTCTCGGATTGGTAAGATCGTACCGCTTGCGAGAATACTCGGACCCATGTCGATATGATAAAATTGAGTGATTCTCATAAAATAGCCATTCTAAATGAGAGTGAGTGAAAGCCCTTTCTAACCGAAAGTCTCTCATTTAGTATTCTTAAGAAATCCATGTCATGAGTGAAAATTGTCTTGAATGATAATTCTCTCTAGTGGAAATTCGGATGATGCAAGAGTCATTATGCATGAATCTTAATTGAATTGATAAAAGCTTCGTAGACTTTGAAGTTTGTATTCCGAATAGCCTTAATTGCTTATTTCTATGGTGAATGCATTTTTGCTCTAATCATGTCTGAAAGATAATGTTTTCTCAACGACGCAAGAGCTCCTAACATTCAGGTTCTTTTCAAGATGCCTCATGATATGAGGAGATGAGAAACCATCATGAGCATTCAAGGTGCATCCTTAATGTTCCAAAATTTATTTCTACCAGAGGTGAGAGGCCTCCACAGATATCCAAGTTCCAAAAGACATATCCCAAAGAATCGGAGATATCATCGGGTAAGTATATCTCTACCCATTCTCGACACTTGACTCGGTCAAGCTGTTCTTTTTAAATTGACCTGTCGTGCTTTCGTAGCCCGAGTCCTTTTATATTATCCCGGCGTGCTTTCATAGCCCAAGGCCCATCTTTACAGAGACATATCCCTAATGAGCAGAGATGTCACCAGTAAGTATATCTCTATCTATACCTTAAATACTTGTCGTTGTACAGGTATTTTCACTTTTGAGTAATTTGACACTCGATGAAGTTGTCCCTAAAGATTTTTCCCAGATTGCGACGCCGGGCGACCGAAGAATGGTTCGGGTCCTAGCCAAGCAAAACCTCGTTTAGGCGACCGTAGAATGGTACGGGTCCTAGACAAAACTTTATTTCCCTATTCAGGCGACCTTAGAGTAATGGTACGGGTCCTGGAAGGTAAATCCCCGTTTAGGCGACCGTAGAATGGTACGGGTCCTAAACAAAATTATTTCCCTATTCAGGCGACCGTAGAATAATGGTACGGGTCCTGGAAGGTAAATCCCCGTTTAGGCGACCGTAGAATGGTACGGGTCCTAGACAAAACTTTATTTCCCTATTCAGGCGACCGTAGAGTAATGGTACGGGTCCCGGAAGGTAAATCCCCGTTTAGGCGACCGTAGAATGGTACGGGTCCTAAACAAAACTTTATTTCCCTATTCAGGCGACCAGAGTAATGGTACGGGTCCCGAAGGTAAATCCCCGTTTAGGCGACCGTAGAATGGTACGAGTCCTAGACAAAACTTTATTTTCCTATTCAGGCGACCGTAGAGTAATGGTACGGGTCCTGGAAGGTAAATCCCCGTTTAGGCGACCGTAGAATGGTGCGGGTCCTAGACACAACCAAATTCTGTCATACTAGGCGACCGTAGAATGGTACGGGTCCTGGGAAAGCAGTTTTCTTTATAAAGTCATGTTATTATTCTGGGCGACCGTAGAATGGTACAGTCCCGGACGTATAACACCAATCTATCTTGAATCATTTTACCCTCCTTGAAGGTAAGATATTTCGGGTAGGTTCTTTTGACATCTCAGTCTGGATCTGGATGTCTTAATTCTTGTCGTTGAACATTTCACTTTGGATGTGAATGTTCTTCTCGATCTCAATGTTTCGATTTATTATCTGTTTGACTCTTCAAAGAGCCTGAGTGAGAGTTGGGTACTTGTGGAGTGAATATGGATTTATCATGTACCTCAAGATGCTTTACCGCACTGACTGGTAAGTAACTGCAGGTACGTTTTTTCCTTTCGCATCATGCATTTGCATTAGCATTTCCATGCATCATATAAATTGCATTTTAAAATGGGATTCATTTTCTGACAAAAAAAATCAAAAATCAAAAATCAAAAATCAAATCATTTAGTGCATTGTGCATGGTCAAAATTTAGGTTTCAATTTGTCTTTGAAAGCAACCTCTATGAGCTCACCTTCAAAGAGGGGCAGCTGTTGACACCTAAATTTTGGCGATTTAGTTTATTTATTTTATTGCATAGAAAATTAGGGAGTTAATTTTATTAATTGCATAGCATATAGATTTAGGTTGCATTTATTTTGTTATTTGCATTATTTGCATTTTATTGGACCGGTGGCGGATGGGTTCAAATTAGATGGGCCGGGCCCACGAAGCGAGCAAGTTGGCCCAAGCCCATGTTTTTTAATGATTGAAAGATTATCTCATGAAAAATTAGAAATTCGAATTTTTTGTTCGAGATATGATGAATTGTTTTCGGATAGGGCAAGTGATATTGCGTTCAACAAAACGAATATTGTGGATATTGATTCGAAAAAATTGAAAACCTAATCGGTGGCCTATAAATAGGTTTGTTCGCTTAGGGTTTCGGGGGGCCAAACATTGAATACACGGCCACAATTCTGAGAGAGCTCTATGCCAGGTTTTTTGTGAGACCCTCCACGATGCTGCTATCACAGTCACGCCCTCATCGTCCATGACGCCGTTCCTTTTGCTGTTTGGTTCGACGAGAAAAGCTTGCGGCAGTTCATTCCATCACATACCCCCGGATAGCCACATTGGCGTGACCTGCGAAGAGCTTGCACTTATCGATTCGAGTTAACGGTTTTCTTCCACTTTGGTGATCTAGCAGACTTCACAATGATCAAGGAGTCCAAGGGTTCAACAATTGCACTATTAGACCCACGTGATCTTTCGGTCAACCTTGTGAAGCAAATCCAACGTTGTTACTGATCCCAAATCGTGGCGAGCATCACTTTAGGCGAGCGAAGCCAGTCAAAACCTCTCCATCGTTTGGACCTTGAGGAGGGTACACGTAGCAAGGGAATCTCCACGGAGTCATCATCCTCCATCATAGATCTTGGTGCATAGATATAAAAAGAAAACAAATAAAGGTTGACACCTGCTCCTAATCGTCTTCGCAATTTCCTAGTGTTGCAGGCATTCCGAGAAGTCTCTGCCGTAAGGTTGGGAGTTAGCCGTGCACCTCCTCACCGCCTCGTGAGCCATCGCTTATCTCAAATCATCGAGGCATCACCATGAGTCCACCATCTCGGCTGCTGTCCAAGCCGAACCACTGCAAGTCCCGGCACCGCGAGCTTTAAGCTACTCCTTGCCACGCGGACGCGAAGAGACGCACCGTTGCTTGATCCATTGAATCATATTAAAAGCGACACAGATTCTGCTCTGACTCCCACCACAGCACGAGTCAACGTCGACAAAGCCCTTGTCCCGATCTCCCTAGCTGCTGCCCGGCGACACGTCCTGGTCCGCTCGCTATCGTTTGTGCCGCTGCCGAGAACCCTTAATATTCGACCAGTTTTTTGAATCAGCCCCTGGTCAAGTTTGACTTTGCTTTCACAGATCTTCTCGATGTGCCCAACGTAGACACCCCCAATATAAAGACAACAGTCAACTCTGAGAGAATTCGTTGGGTCCAATTTGGACTACTTGCAGATTTCTTTGGCCTTGTTGAGAAGTACAAAGTTCCTGGAGCCGGAATCCATTGATGGTCTCCCTGAAGGTTACGGGTTCCTGTTGAAGTTGCCATTGTCCCGTGGTTTGCGATCATATTCAGCCACCATCCAATGCGTTCTAATTTGGAATATTGTGAATTAGGTAAGGATCTTGATTAATTCGTTTTGTTGCCCAATCCGAAGTATTCCTTGATGTATCCGATTGAAATCCCGGTTGTTATTCATAATTCGAGAAGCCTTTTAAATTAGGGAAGGGATTGACAGTCCGATTTTCGCGCCCGAAATCCGACTCGCAATCCTTTGCAAAAATCGACAATCCGATCTCATGCTCGAGATTCGATTCGCGATTTATTGGACAACCCGATCTCATGCACGAGATATGGTTCGCCAATTTTCGGATATCAATCTTATCTTGTTTGATTTGATGTCATGGTGTTTGAGTCGCTTTATTTTCGTAAAGGAAAAATCCAAAAAAATTTTGAATTAGGATTAAGTTTGTTTTCTTTTATCTTGCATGATTAGATTAGGGATTTTATTTTGAATCATGAAAAAGAAAAAGAAAAAGTGCATTCATTTAGGATGTTAGTTTTTTTTATTATTCTATTATTACGTGAATTGCATATTTAATTTTAATTTCGAATTTCATTAAAAAAAAAGAAAAATTAGAATTAGGTCATCTTGGTTAATTTAGATTGCATATTTAATTATTGCATGTTCATTAAAAAAATTCACAAAAACTTTTACTCATTCATATAGTTTAAGACATTTTGCCATGCCATATTATTTCATATTAGATTAGAAGCATTGCATTGCATTGCATATGGACTATATTCTCATTAAAAGTGAAGGCAAAAATTGAGTGATTGCTTGTTAATTAGAAATCATATTTAAGATTGTTGATGTGAATTCTGATTTAACATTGCAGATGCTTTCGTTGCTTTAAGGTATGTTTTTGCATTATTTAATTGTTTTCTTGATGTGTTAAATTGGTGGTATGTGCGCATGTATGATCACCTCACATGTTAGGAAGCTCAATTAAAATCAATCCAATTGCCAAACATTTTCTTAAAATTAAAAGAAGTGGTACCGAAAGGGCACTAGGATAGTCTAGTGTAACCAAGTCCCCGTACCCAAAATCTCTGGTTCGTAGAAGTAAGATAATCCTCCCGTTATTTTACTTAGGTGTCTAATCGACCTACCCTAAACTGATTAGTGGCGACTCCTAGATAATAAGCTTTGCATGTTAAAACCCTACGTCGTGATTTGGTATGGGCTTGGGAGAGCCCGAGCTAAGCTTAAAGGCTTAGTAGTCCATCAACCTAGTTTTAGGTGGCAAACCCGAAAATTTGGGTCGCGACACGAGCGCAGAAAGTACGAACATTTGTATATCAATGCTTCCACAACACTGAACCTGGTTCCGCTGGGAAAGTCAGATTCCCTGTTTGCCAAAATCCACAGTATAGAATCTCCGGCATGCTTTGTGCTTTTCATGGTAAGAAAGTGAGGGTACCGCCCAACTAGATGAAGGGTGGTATCTGTCCGAATTGACCAACAATGTTGATCAGGAAAATAAGCTAAGTCTAGAATGAAGGGAAAAACATATAGAATTGAGATAAAGACCAACGGTGATCGTACCACAATGACCGCAGTAGGTAAGTTCTAAAATGGTCTCAATTGATAAGTGACTATCATCTGTCGTACGCTTGGCCAGGAACCAGGCAATCTCCTTATGCATAGAAGCTTCCATAGCGGATATATCCAAAGGAACACGTCCATCATTATCTACAAGTTGCATCAACTTAGGATTACTTCTAACTAATGCCTTGACCATCCTTATCCTTCCAGAGAGGACAGCATTGTGAAGGGCTGTGCGGCCATCACAATCAACCTCTTCAAGCGCCTTCGGATATGGAAATAAGAGCTCAACCAGGTTCTCCAAAAATTGGTCTTGTGCAGTCAAAGCGGCTACGTGAAGCACTGTTTCTGATCTGCTTGTTATTTTGGCAGTCTTTGAAGCATCATCTCGTTTGAAAAATCTTGTAGCAAATTCCCAATCGCCCCTGAATGTGGCGTGCAACAATGGTCGGTAATAGTGTTCATCCACAATGTTTTCCGAAATTTCTGCAATGAATGAGTACTTTTCAGGCCATTTAAGTTAATATTTTTTCCTTGCGGACATCGAGAAGTGTCCCAAAAAAGAACAATTTCATGAAGATCCGCTCCAAATATTGATTTCACAATGGAATAACCCTTTCAAGGGATAACGCACCTGGAGCACCTCTGGATTGAGAAAGATCTGATGGAACTCTTAAATGATCATCTTCAATAAATGTAAGAGAAACAGTGAGCCCAAAGTCCTTCTCAAACTGATTTTCTTTTTCTTTTTTCTTTTCGTAGCCAAGGTCAGGGTTATGTTTGTTCGATGACAAAGCAAAGAAAACATACAAGTTCCAGAATATTTTAAGACCATATCCCCTATACCCTAATTTTTCTCGCCGAAACTTGAACAGATACCTCCTGTTGGTTCTACATGAATCGATTTTCCTTGTTTCTCACCTGGGTCTGGCGCCATTGGATTGCTCTCCTGGTTAGTCTTTCAACAACGAAGCAAACGGAGAATGCAAAATGTGGGTAAGATATTCAGTTATCGAAGAGTTTTAGTCTCCCTGGGGAGAGCTTAGTCCTTCCTTATATACAATTACCTTCCTTAAATTAAAGGAGAGCATCTACAATTACAACAAGCAAGCATATCTTCTTCTTTTTCCCACTTTTATGGCAGTTGGATTACTTGAGTGTAAAATAGTTTATCCTTGGGAATTTATACCAGTCCTCTACTGGTTAGCTACACCTTCGTCACGCCTGGATTCCTCTACTCATGCCCACAGACCAAAGGGTCCACTCTCCGGCATCGTGTCCCATGATTCTTCTCCCTCACTTCACCATTTTGCCGAGTTCCCTCACCGTAACACCATCCGAGCTTCCGGAACAACGTCGCCACGGTTTCCGACTCCTACTCGACCTCGGGCGATCGGCGGGTGTCGGCTCGGACGAGTTTGGTCAAGAGGCTCCATTTTCGGATCCTCTAGGTTTGCCGTTCAAGAGCTTGCTCTTCTCGTTCAAACCTTTATTCATCCATTCCTGAAGCTCCAGACGCTCGTCCCACGCCTCAGTGAGTGCCATGGAAACGCTGGTTACGCCTAAAACTGCCCGGGCAGAGATGGACTCCCTGTCTTGGCTTTTTTCCTTGATTCGAGCCTTCCGCCAGCAACTCACTTCACGGAGGTGCTTCGTCATCGTGCCTTTATCTCCAATAATGCTCATACATACAGCGGCACCTCCCGTAACCGTCAAATTGGCCTTAAATAGGCATGGTATTACACCGCTCGTTCGCTCTCGTTTCGCGTCGCCTTTGTCATTCGCCCGTTGTTGCGAGTAAAGAACGCCCGCTTGCCACCATCGCGATTGCTCAAAACTGAACATTCATTGGGATGGAAAGCCACAGCCAACCAAATCTGAGAGAAACAAGATACGAGGAAAAGAAAACACAAAAAGAAAACAGGGGGAGTGGTAGCTGAGAGGACTAGTAACAACACCTAGAGGGGGTGAATAGGTGTTTAAACAAAACCTTGGCAAATATGTGCGGAATAAAATAAATGAGTTGAGGGAAGAAAATAAGAACACAATGTTTATAGTGGTTCGGCTTAATCCAAGCCTACGTCCACTCTCCCCCACGCTAACAGCCTTTCTTGGCTGAATTCCACTATGTAATCAACAAGAAATTACAACTTTGAGTGCAAACACTTAGTAGTAGATCACACTATCTCACTAAGTCACTCTTTTGGTATTTCTCTCAAGATCACAAACGTTTAAGCTCACAAAGACAAGTGTATGATAGAAGATCGCTCAGACTTTGGAATTATAAATTCTACGCTCCGTCTCTTACTTGCTCATTGGTCCTTCATCTCCTTAAATACTCCTCCACTTCCAAACTAGCCGTTGGACAGCATCTTGAGGATCGTCTTCCAATATACCCATTGGACAGCTCTGTATCTAGAAGATTTGGAAGCCGTTGAGTGACAAAGATAGAATCCCAAATTGATTCCGATCGCCCATACAAACGAAATCTTAGTTTCCATAAGTAAAGCTTCTTCGTATAGAAAGTTCTTGTCTTCAAGATTTAATTGTCAATCAATTAGATTGAGTCAATCAAATCAATCTTGATGTAGAATCCAAACCAGATCACTAGCCATTATATCTTCGGGCTTGAGTTACGTTCTGTCGAGTTCTAGATGTAAAGTCTAAGAGCAATAGACTTTACAATCTGAGTCTGAGTGTGATAGACTTTGTAATCTGGGGCTTTAAGGTCTGAACACAGTCTGTTATGTTCTGCTTCAGCATGGAGTCTGTCTTATGGTTCTTCATTCACGTTTAGTCTGGAATTTATCAGAGTAGACAGACTTCTGATGTAGAACAGACTTTGACACTAAAGTCTTGCAGTCTTCAAACTTTGACACAAAAGTCTGGAAATCTTCAG
This sequence comes from Eucalyptus marginata, assembly GCA_014182565.1. Taxonomy (NCBI): domain Eukaryota; kingdom Viridiplantae; phylum Streptophyta; class Magnoliopsida; order Myrtales; family Myrtaceae; genus Eucalyptus; species Eucalyptus marginata. The sequence continues at coordinate 43,050,750 of CM024587.1, read as the reverse complement.
AATATACTTTGGACATGTGTTCCGTTCAGTCTTTTGGCCGTCTTCAGACTTTGACAATATCTTTTACATGTTCAATCATCTGCATAGTCTATTACTCAACCATCAAACATGTTAGTAGCCTTTGATTTATTTTATCATTTTCAAAACATCATAAGGGATTTCCCTAACAGTAGTCACAAAAACTCTTCATCGCTAGGCGTTTAGAATCCCCGCTGGAGTCTCTGCATCGCCTGAGCCTGAGATGGATGGTCGTGGCTGTAGGAGTCCCAATTGAAGTAGTCTACCTTGGATACTCTTCGGCCGTTGATAAAATCGCTGTTTTTTCGTTGCCACTGTGGATTAACAGGCCAACAGGGTTGCGCTGTTCAGTCCAGCCAATACTAACGGATCGGTATTGAGAGCAGTGTCTTTCATGCCGTCTTACTTTGTCAGCGGAGCTAGGCTCAACCTCTGGGAAAGATCGCTATACAAATGTCAGCGCTTCTACCGATTTTCTACTCGAATGCATTTGATGCGGACGACTCAGAAGATCATGCATGTTCACCCGCTCTTTTTGTATCTGTAGGATCTTGCCAGAAAGCATTAATATATTATATAATTTCTATCCCCTTACGGTCACTCTGTTCCCAGTTTATCGCCTGAGTTGCTTACGCTAATCATACTTGCGAATGAGGTACTCTTTGGTTTTTTTTTTTTTAAACTCTTCTTTTGATTAGTTATATCATTTATATGAAATATTAGCGAATGTAGTGCGAGTGTTAAAAAAAAAAAAAAAATTACGCAAACAATCTTTGTCCATCCTTGATTTAAGAGTTTTAACCACTCACTCTCTTTACTAACCATCAAAACCGACTGTTGTATAAGGCCGCATGTGGAAAATTTCTTTTACTCCACCGGTGTAAGCTGTAATTACTCCATTAATTTTTTTTATTTTTGAATTATTAGTTGGAACGGAAAATACTACTACACGTAAAATAGGGGTGGGTGGCGCTGGAACAAGACGGGCAGGTTCAATTAATTTCAAGATAAAAAATTTTCAATTAAATTCTTTAAAAAGCATAATTATATGAACTCTCGAAAAATTTTGCAAGTTGAATAAATCATATGGACAAAAAAAAAATGAATTTGGAATCCTTAGATCCATTACCATAAAGTTCAGTTTGGAATATTTCCACGAAAAATTGATGAGAAAAGGGTTTGAAGTAGTCAAATTATATTGAAATCAATTTTGAAAATGATAAACATTATATTACCAAAATAATACAGTTTATGTAAAGGAACAAGGTTAATACTAGAAATCTCCACGTTTTAGATATAGGATCACCCTTTGGGCTAGTTCTTGGGGGCGGGGCAGAGCATATTCCTTCGCCCGACAGGCGGAATAGGAAATTTCATCCCATCCCCACTCAAAACTCTTTGGTTGGGCGAGTGACTTGCCATACATTAATGTGAATCAACACACCAGTTCCATTTGTGTCATTTAATCATGACACAAATGTACATGTCATTTGTTTGTATTTGCAATGAACTTTTTTAACACCTCCATAATATCTTGTAAAACCACCATCAACTATTCGAATGAAAAAAGCTTATGTAGATAAATGGAGCTATTGTTTAATATATATAAACATTCTAATATTCACCTCAAGTGTAAGTTGGACTTTGGCCTAAGATTAAAACATGTATATATATGGTAGCGGAGATTCTAAAAAAAACTGAACTTAAAATGTGAAATTTTGATGTCACGTAAAAATTTATGGGAGCAGCTGCTTATTTCAAAAACTTAAACATAGATTAATATATTTAAATATTTTGACAACTTTTGTTCCCACATGGCAGAGATCTTTAAATTGGAGTTTATGGGTTTCGATATACATCCTCTTATTTTTTATATTTTTGCAATAAAGATAATATTTTAATTATTTGGATATCTTATCCTATTTACAACTACCACCCTGTATTATGTTACAGAATAGCTAGAGAAAGCAAATTGATTATTAAAAATTATATTATACGGTGAAGATATTTGTGATACTTGTAATGTGATTCTCATAAATCAAAATTAGACGAGACTAATACCTACACACGCTATTTGGTATTTTCTCTATGTATGTATGTGTTACTCGTCTAATTTTGATGAATGAGTAATTTATTTTTATTTTCTCCATCAATGTTAAGTTTCCGTAATCAACAATTTTACCCTATAATTACGTAGAGGTATAATTACCTTACTAGCTTAGCTTTCAAAATGAACCTTTTCCAATGCACAAGAAAATTAAAGTAGAAACATGCTTACATGCCTGTAATTGATGTAAAAAATTATAGGTTGTTTTAATTCTTCATTTATTAAGTTTCCTTAAACATCTATAGGAAAGTTTTATAATAAACAAAAGTTTCAAACATGCTCTTAACATTGAAGAAAATAAATGCTATTAAGATACTTATTAATACTCGTCTATTAAAGCGAGAGCGGTGTGGCTAGCATAATGAGTCCAGGCATAAACGTTAGACAACGGTCGGGTGACTCTTGGCACGTTTCTTTGGTCATAATTATCATTGAAAAGTGAAATAAAATTGACATAATTCTTTCTTTACATAGTATTTGTCAATAAAAAATGTTTACCTTGTAGCATATACAAATCTCTGTGATGTCCTTCATGTCTTTATGGGTGAGATGAGTGGATACGAATAAATCGTATTATTTCTTTTTCAATCTTTTGAAAAAAAAAAAGTTACTACAAAAGAGATTTATGTATTAATAGTTTTTCAACAATGATATCGCTTTCTCACATCAAACATAGCTAATAATTTACTTTAAGATGACTAGTGGGCAAGTAGCCTCATGTTCTGGTGCCACAGACCATTAGGTTTAGTCCTTAGTAATGAAACCAATACTTTAAGATGACTGTCCCTCTTTCTTCCTATAGAGTTCATTCTATCCATTGACAGTTGACACCATGATCAAGTTGAGTTTTTACCAAGGTAAGTTGCTTCTTGGGCTTGGGAAAGTTGTTTGGGCAACTTAATTTGCAAGTCTTTAGTTGTGTAATTCATCAACAAAATGAGGACCTCACTTTTGTCAAGCACAAAAAAGAAAGTAAAGAACTTCAATTTGATGACTCTATCTCCCTTTCTTACTATAGAGTTCATTCCATCCATTGATAGTTGACATCATGATCAAGTTGAGTCTTTACCAAGTTAAGTTGCTTCTTGGGCTTGGAAAGCTATTCGAGCAACTTAAATTGCAAGCCTTTAGTCGTATAATTCATCAGCAAAATGAGCACCTCACTTTGTCAAGCCCGAAAGCAAAAGTAAATAACTTTAATTTGATGACTCCATCCCTCTTTCTTACTATAGAGTTCATTCCATCCCTTGACAATTGACACCTAGATCAAGTTGAGTCTTTACCAAGTCAAGTTGCTTCTTGGGCTTACAAAAGCTATTTGGACAACTCAATTTGCAAGCCTTTAGTGGTATAACTCATTAGCAAAACGAGCACCTCACTTTTGTCGAGCCCAAAATCAAAGGTAAAGAATTGCAATTTGATGACTTTGTCTCTCTTTCTTACTATAGAGTTCATTCTATCCCTTGACAATTGATACCATGATCAAGTTGACTCTTTACCAAGTTAAGTTGCTCCTTGGGCTTGGAAAAGCTATTCCGACAACTTAATTTGCAAGTCTTTAGTTGTGTAATTCATCAACAAAATGAGGACCTCACTTTTGTCAAGCACAAAAAAGAAAGTAAAGAACTTCAATTTGATGACTCTATCTCTATTTCTTACTATGGAGTTCATTTCATCCCTTGACAATTGACACAATGACCAGGTTGAGTCTTTACCAAGTTAGGTTGCTTCTTGGGCTTGCAAAAGCTATTTGGGCAACTTAATTTGCAAGCCTTTAGTCGTATAACTCATTAGCAAAATAAGCACCTCACTTTTTTCAAGCCCAAAAGCAAAAGTAAAGAACTTCAATTTGATGACCCTTTCCCTCTTTCTTACTTTAGAGTTCATTTCATCCCTTGACAGTTAACACCATGATCAAGTTGAGTCTTTACCAAGTTAAGTTGCTCCTTGGGCTTGGAGAAGCTATTCCGGCAACTTAATTCACAAGCCTTTAGTTGTGTAATTCATCAGCAAAATGAGCACCTCACTCTTGTCTAGCACAAAAAAGAAAGTAAAGAACTTCAATTTGATGACTCTATCTCTATTTCTTACTATAGAGTTCATTTCATCCTTTGACTATTGACACAATGATCAAGTTGAGTGTTTACCAAGTTAGGTTGCTTCTTGGGCTTGCAAAAGCTATTTGGGCAACTTAATTTGTAAGCCGTTAGTCGTATAACTCATTAGCAAAATGAGCACCTCACTTTTGTCAAGCCCAAAAGTAAAAGTAAAGAAATTCAATTTGATGACCCTATCCCTCTTTCTTACTTTAGAGTTCATTCCATTCCTTAGTTGACACCATGATCAAGTTGACTCTTTAACAAGTTAATTTGCTCCTTGGGCTTGGAAAAGCTATTCGAGCAACTTAATTCACAAGCCTTTAGTCGTGTAATTCATCAGCAAAATGAGCACCTCACTTTTGTCAACCACAAAAAAGAAAGTGAAGAACTTCAATTTGATGACTCTATCTCTCTTTTCTACTAGAGAGTTCATTTTATCCCTTGATAGTTGACACTAGGATCAAGTTGAGTTTTTATCAAGTTAAGTTGCTTCTTGGGCTTGAAAAAGCTATTTGGGCTACGTAATTTGCAAGCCTTTAGTTGTATAACTCATTAGCAAAATGAGCACCTCATTTTTGTCAAGCCCAAAAGCAAAAGTGAAAAACTTCAATTTGATGACTCTATTTCTCTTGCTTACAATAGAGTTCATTCCATCCCTTGACAATTGACACCATGATCAAATTGACTCTTTACCATGTTAAATTGCTCCTTAGGCTTGGAAAAGAAATTCAATCAATTAATTTGCAAGCCTTTAGTCATGTAATTCATCAGCAAAATGATCCCTTGACTTTTGTCGAGCACAAAAAAGAAAGTAAAGAACTTCAATTTGATAACTCTATCTCTCTTTCTTACTACAAAGTTCATTCCATCCCTTGACAGTTGACACCAAGATCAAGTTGAGTCTTTATCAAGTTAAGTTCATTCCTTGGCTTGGGAAAGCTATTTAGACAACTTCATTTGCAAGCCTTTAGTTGTATCATTCATCAGCAAAATGAGCACTTCACTTTTGTCAAACCCAAAAGCAAAAGTAAAAAATTTCAATTTGATGACTTTGTCCCTCTTTCTGAGTTCATTCCATCCCTTGATAGTTGACACCGTCATCAAGTCGAGTCTTTACCAAGTTAAGTTGCTTCCTAGGCTTGGAAAAACTATTTTGGCCAACTTAATTTGGAAGCCTTTAGTCGCATAATTCATCAGCAAAATGGGTACATCACTTTTGTTGGGCCCAAAAGCAATAGTAAAGAGCTTCAATTGATTCAAGATAGAATCTTTATAAAGAGATAGCTTTCATGCAAAATATAGTTATACAATTGAAATTCTCCAATTCATTGTCTCTAAAATTCTCAATAAAATACGTTTGGTGGATATTTTGGTTGTTGTGTTTCGTAAACTTTGAACCTTAAAATTGGAAACGACCAAAATTGACCTTATTTTATACAGGATACCAAAAATATTTATATAATTTTTATTCCTGTTGAAAACTCCTACTTTTTTTTTTTTTCACTCACCAAACATATTATCAAGAAAGTAGAAGGTGAAACAAAAGACGGTTTTTATTAGAACATTTTTGCAAACCAAATGCACGCTAAAAATCTTGGGAGAAATTGTCCAATCAGTTTTAAACATATTATATGGATGCCAATTCAATAATTACTTGAAATTCTAATGTAATCATTTTAGCCAATTTTCACCAAAAATCGCTCATGTGATGGCAGAAGGCCAATGATTACTAGACCGCTATGTCAACGATTTTTGATGAAGATTAATTGGAATGACTATATTAGAATTTTGGCTAAATATTTAGGGACTAAATTCGTAAAATTCAAAAAGTTTATGATTGAATTGATATTTGTGAAATATGTTTATGACTGATTAGGTAATTTTCCAAATACCTTGAGAGATTTGATGGTGATTTGGTTTTCAGAAAACTGGTTTCATGATATATGAGTTGAGTCAAAAGGTGGAAATGTTTATTCGACTAAGTTGGCACTCCTGTAATTACAGTTTTTCTCTTGACCCGACTCCAGGTTACTTGAAATCAAGCCTCATACTCAACAATCTTTCCTTAAAAACCATCGCCTAAAGAGTTTTTGTGCAACCAACGAAAAAATGACTTTCAAATAATTTGAAAAGTCTAAGTAATTCATGAGATTTTAAATTTATTATTTTTGGAAGAACTTACTTTAAAATTATTCGTTCCTCTACAACAATCTGCTGAATATGGTTGACACCTTAATTTTTGCCAGCAAGTCGAACATTGCTTTTACTAAAAAATAATAATAATAAAAATAATAAAAAATATATAAAAAATAGTTATTGTGTATAAATCCACATTCATTACATCACTTTAGGCTTTTCGGCCCATCACTCCAGCCCATCAGATCCAACCCAACTCATAATTCTTCAGAACTCTCTCTCGCTCTCTCTGTGTATGTGTGTGCCTCATTTCTTGCAGGTGCTCATGAGTGGCAGTCGGGAGAGGTAGGATCAGAGAGAAGACCTGGTCATGGTGGAATCCGCAGGGGGTAGGCGAGATTGAATGCAGCCGCAGAGGAGGAGATCCAGAGGAGGAAGGAACTCCTGAGCGTGCGTCTTCTCCGCAAAATTCTAGAGAATCCCTCCCCTCTGCAATGTGGATGACGTTGGTTTTTTTTAGTGGCCACAGAGAGAGAGAGAGAGAGAGAGAGAGAGAGGAATTCCCTCTCCACTTATTCTCTCGGACTTGGAATCACTCATGGAAACCGGTTCTCTTCCTCTCCTGACCTCCACCTTTGTCGCGCCTGGATTCCTCTACACACGCCAACAGGACCGAAGGGTCCTCTATATGGCTTTCATATCTCACGAGCTCTCCTACCGGCGTCAGGGAGCTCTGATGATTCTTCTCCCTCACCTCGCCATTCCGCCGAGCTCCCTCACTGTAACGCCAGCTGAGTTTCTAGAGCAACGTCGCCACCATTGCCAACTCCAACTTGACCTCACTCGATCGTTGGCATCAGCTCTGACGAGTTTGGCTGAGAGGCTCTGTTGTTAGCTCCTCGTTCAAGAGCTTGCTGTTCTCGTTCAAACCTTTATTCATCCATTCCCGAAATTCTTGACGTTCTTCCTGCACCTCAGTGACTGCCATGGAAGTGCGGGGTTCGCCTAAAACTGCCCTTGCAGAGACGGACTTGATAACTCCCTATTTTGGCGTTTTTCCTTGTTTCGAGTCTTCCGCCGGCAGCTCACTTCACGGCGGTGCTTGGTTATCGCGCCTTTATCCCTGATGATACTCACATACAGCGGTGGCCTCAAATAGTCATGGTATTACTCTGCTCCACAAGATATTTCTTTATTGGTAGATGAGTGGATATGAAAAAAATCATATTATATTTTTCTTTTCTGATTGTTTGAACAAAATAATTTTGCTACGCAAGACATTTATTTAGCAAAAACTTTTCAGACAATGATATAGCTTCGTGAAATTGACAGTTCCCATATGAAATGTAGCTAATAACTTACTTTCTACGAGAAATTTTTTTATTCCTTTAGATTAGTTTGAAATTACATAAATGTCTTAAAAGACACCAACATTTTTAGGAAAATAATTTACAAATCATTCGATTTTCACGAAACAAACAAAACCTAAAAGCATTTGAACGATGGTCTCCTCATGCTGGGCCATTACAACTCTGAATTCTTCAGTCTCGACTCTAGAGGCTCACCAAAATAGATCTGAAAAAAAAATGAAAGAGGAAATCTGGACAACTGCTTGGCATGAACGAACAGGATATCAATGACACAATTAAACGATTCCACATACCAGGACATATGAACAGCAAGCACGCATAGAATAGACACAATCCGTAACACAGCACATCACACATCAGTACGAACACAACAAGGTGGCCACATCAACAACTCAACGCATATGAAGATGAACCAATCAGTAACACTTCCCATCCAAAATGAATGCGTATTCGCTATTAGAACTCTGAATTCTTTAGCCATGACACTAGAGGCTCACCAAAATAGAACCAGAAAAGAATGAAAGGGGAAATCTGGACAGCAACTGCTTGGCATGAATGAACAGCACATCAATGACACAATTGAACAATTCCACATACCAGAACATATGAACAGTAAGCATGCACAGAATAGACATAATCCGTAACATGACACATTGGTACGAACACAACAAGGTGACCACATCAACAACTCAATGCACGTGAAGATGAACCAATCAGTAACACTGCCCACCCAAAATGAATGTGTGTATGATGACTAGAGCAGCAGCTCAATGCTCTTGCAGCATGCACCCAAGATTCAAGATATTAGCATTCATTCAATACGCTTGCGATCTCAACACGTATAGAGAACAAACCAGCAATATTTTTTCATAATATGTTTGCAGTTGGGCACAAGAAACATAGATCAACATATTGTGAAGCATAAGAAGTAAATGTGCATGGATCGATTCATTTTCATTCAAGATGCCCTCGGTCTAAGTTCTGGAATACTTAGATATCAGATTTATCTCATGTACACATTTGATATGCATCTAATCTGAGAATTTCAATAACAAATCCTAAAACGGATAGCTACTAACTTCTGAAATGAAAGGAAACAAAATACAAGTAAAGTCTATACAACAAAACTAATGTATCGATCAAGCAAAGGGAAGCTCTCAATCAGAATCTGAATTGAAACACACTGATCTAGTTCAGGAATTTTATCAAACAGGTGGTAGATATTTCTGTCAAAGGATCTAGATGCAGAAATAAGAGAGAGATCTTATCACAAAGAGGCACCGCAGCATGCTGGAGGTCATCAGGAAAGCCTCAAATGCGACCAGATTTCACGTTGGTGGAATTGAGTACTCAGTCTTTACCTTCAGCAGAAACAGAATATGTGGATTTACCTTGACAAAGAGTAATAGCTTAAACCTGTTGGTGATCAAATCAGGGGTGTGACATCCCAAATTTCATTGACCTTCATTAGTGTAATTGAATCATTAGGAGTTCGGAATTATTTTTAAATGGGCCAAGAAGTGAACCCGATGGACCGTGAGGATCGAATGGGCTTGAGAAATAAGTGGGCCACACGAATTGGACTTGTGAATTCGAGTGAGAGATAGTGAGCTTGGACTTGGTTTAAGTGGGCCAAGGTTCGGGATTCTTAGGATCGAAGGCTTAGTTTAGTGGGCCGGGATTGTTATGGATTAGGCCCATTGGGCTAGGGATAGATAAATTAGGCCCAAGTAATTTTATTTTAGTTAAGATTTATAGATCACAATTAAGATGATTTAAATTAATAATTGTGATGCTAATATAAAATTCTGACTTTAGTATTTTGTGATGGATTTCTTTTTTGACTAACAATAACTATTTGATTTGCGGTATAGGTTACAATTTCGTGTAATTGAATTAAGTGGAAATGAAAGGGATTAATTGAAGGACATTGTCAATTAATGTTATAATTAATGATATGAATTAAGACCTAACAAAAATTAAGTTGGTAATTATTGAAGGAAACCGGAGCTTGGAAGCCGCGACACACCCCTCCTCTCCATCCGTTTTCTCTCTCTCCACCACCCACGGTTTTTCTTCTCAAATCCATAGAACCGAATGACAACTTCAAGAAAATATAATCATTAACTAAATCTAATCATTTCACTAACCTAGGACTAGCTTATAGCTTGTTTTCCCCTCATAAATTCGAAATTCTCTCTCTCTCTCCTCAAGAACCGAACAAACTCACCTTCATCTTCTCCTCTTCTCTCTCTCGGACGGGCAGGGAAGAACCAGCAACAAAAACCAGCCATTTTCCTCTTGCATGTGAAGTTTTGGTGTTGTTCTTGAAGTGTTTTTGTGTTAGATTGATAGCCGAACAAGGTAAGGAAGAATAGAACTCTAAATTGAAGTGTATCCACTACTTCATCAAGAAAGCTTGTGGATCTAACCAAGCTATGAGGAATATGAGATGTAGTTGTTGTTTTGTTGATTATTTGAGCTGTGTAAGTGATGGATTAGTTGTAGAAGTCATTGCATGTTATAATCGAACCTTGCATGTTGCGAAATCCAAACGTAAGTGTGCTGTCTTGTGAAGAAAAGTGATGAGAAGTGTTGGATTTGTGTTGTTTTGAGCTTGATGGACCTAAGAGTGAAGCTAGAAGTCTTTGCATGTTGTTTTTGAGCTTTGCATGTCTCGAAAATTTGATGAAAGTTGGCTGTTTTGTTGAACAAAGTGATGAAGTGGATGCTGAGTGTGTTGTTTGGGTAGAAATCGTGATAAATGGCTTGCGGGTGCAACGACACTTCGAGCCGAGCCGTGAAATTGATCGTTTGTTAAAGAAAGATAAGTTTTGAGTTGCTGTGAGTAAGCATTGGAGTATGTTGGAAGAAAATTATGGATAGATAAGTTGTTTCATTAAGTTAGAAGTAAGAAAAGTGAGGTATCTATTCGGTTCTAGGCGAAAATAATTATAGATTCTTCTGTTTGTGTTAAATTTTCTTTATGTATGTTAATAGAAATATGGAAGAACCAGTTTACATGAAGGAACATATATAAGATTGAGTTATATACGTAGTTATAATAATATAAATATATAAAAATGTAGAAATGGAAGCGAACTTAGTAAAGTCAGTAAACTGTTTTTGTGGTAATTAGTATGACCTTCACTGATTATGTGAATTTTCTGTATTTACCTATTTAGAATTGGACTTCAAGTTCTTAATAAAAATTATAGAACACATCCTAAGGAATAACGTGTCAAAATTTGAGATGAAATGAACACGAATTGAGTAATAAAACAATTTTCTTAGTAAATGTAAAAGCTGGACGTCAGTATAGGGTAATAATAAAGATTACAGTAATTTTTTTTCTTAATACAGCAAGATTCGAAATTAAGTTTCTTCACGGAAGTTGTAGATCTATGTCTCTAGTATAACGTACAAAAATTTGGTAATATTTTGACAAGAATTGATATATTTTCTATTACCAAAACAGAAACTGTGCATTTAACTAATAATATGTCCTAGTCCGATAACTTATATATATATATATATATATATATATATATATATATATATATATATATATATATACACACACATATATATACTGTGATATATAATCGACTCATGAGGTATTTATATATATATAAAAAGTCTAATAAGCTCACGGTAGACATAGTCTTAGGCCACATACATCATTAGAAATATAAGTGCATATAGTACCATGCGAGTGCAATGTGTGCGGTGCATAGTGCTTGATTATGGGATGAATATTTGTTCGGCATGGTATGGGACATGTCGTAATGGATTTTATCTTATAATTTGGACAAGCACGTGTGCTAGGATCATGAGAATTAGATACCTAGATAGGTACTTTGGAGTCTTTTCCTTTGCATACGATAAATGCATTAATCAAAGGTGTGATGGTGTGAAATGTGTGCTTAAGAGGGTGAACGAACCCATCGGTACAGAGATACCGGTGATGCCCCGGAAGTTTGGGATGCCCTTGCTGAGTGGTCTTGGATGCCTCGGTTGAGAGATACCGGGATGCCTCGGAGTGAGATGCCCTTGTGTGTGATCAAGGATGCCTCGGTTGTGTGATACTGAGATGCCTCGGAGTGAGATGCCCCTTGCTGAGTGGTCTTGGGAGGACCTCGGTTGAGAGATACCGGGATGTCTCGGAGTGAGATGCCCATAATAGAAATATTGTGGAAGTCCGGATAACGTACTTTCCGGAAGTGACTCGATCAGGTCGGCAGGGTTCCGGTTATGACTGACTCGAGGGTGGATCATATGCACACTAAATATAATTCTATTTGGCGAGTGAGTTCATACATTATTGTTGCATTGCATTATGATATGAAATTGATTTTTAAAACAAGGTAAGTATGGAGATGGATGCATACAAGGTGATTAATTAAGTGATGTATTAACTATGCTTGTGACAATTATATTATTATATTCTGAAATGCTTTGATTATGATTCCCTGGTAATATTGATGGTTGTGGATTATTTAAGTTAGAGTTTTATTATTCTTTACTGGGCATAGTTTTGCTCATACCTTACATTTTCAGATTGATAGTATGGACGTGCCGCCTGTAGCTCGTTATGGTGTGATAACAAGCATTGAGGTTACTTTTACCGACGTGTATGATGATGATGTCGAGCTGACCTTCTCCAAGTATGAGGCCACGTTATGGATGGACGATGGTAGAGCGGAGATGACTCCCCTGAAGTTTGTTGCTTGGTTTATCAAGCATGATGGGGCGATGTTTGGCCCTATACCTTTTGGAAACGACGGTGCGGGAGCTAGGACGGATGGCGCCTAGACGCCTTTGATCACGAAGAAGCTGTCTAACTTTCTTTTCTTTTTGCTCGTGGGCTTGTGTGGGAACTTATGAAGTAGATACCCATACCCTCTTATCCCTGGTTCATGATGCGCCTTACTTTTGTTATATATATGTTGTACATAAAGGCGAGGAACATGAAAGAAGTCCAGGTCGATAAAATTTTGTAGGCCTTATGATGATAAAGTAATGAAGCTTCTTGTGATCTTATCTGTGTGAATTATACTAATCATCTTTAGTAGAGTAATGGTAGAAATACCCCATAGTACAAACTATAGCTTTTAAATAATCCATGTTATACATGCTAACCCTCAATGGTAAATACTATGGATACCACTGAAGGAGGTTTTTAAGTTAAAGAAAGATAACAATATTTATAATTAAATTTTCCGCCTGCGCTTAGTACGTGACGCCCTGGGACGTCACAAGGGGAGTCAAGCGAACTGTCACACCCCAAAACCTTCATGAAGGGGGATGACACGGCCATCCTTCCATCCAAAGGATGCAGCCTCAAAGCTCCCAAAAATCTAACTCCCAGAAGTTCCCTTCTTGCTAGTGCTCTCATACTACTCATCGCTAGATGGAAAACCTAAAAAAACTGAAAAAAAAAATAGAGGGGTGAGCAACTATAGCTCAGTGAGAATCACATTTTTCTAAGTGGATCGAGAAATCACTATGTACATTTAAAACATAACCATAACTCGGTTTAACATAATATATTAATAAAACAACTATCCAAAATATCAATGGGTTAATTCATTGGTCAATCTCATAAAACATGTATCAATGATCTATTCCATTAATTAATCTCATCAAGCCACACGTCAATAGTCTATTTCATAAACCAAACTTAAATCACATGTCAATGATCCACTCCATTTACCAACTCATACTCAAATGTTTATCCATGGCCCGTGACAAGAAGGCCAAGATTCCCTCTTGGTTAGGTCTCCACCTATTATTAGCCAGTGACTTAGCTCATAAGAATATCTTAGACTGTTGACACCTAAATTTTGGGGTTGATTTTGCTAAATAATAAATAAATAAATAAATAAATTATAAAAAACAAAAAACAAAAAAACAAAAACAAAAAAACAAAACAAAACAAAAATCACATGACATATAGGTTTAGGAAAATTTTATTTTTGTTATATTCCGTTAAGATTTCTCACATATTTAGGTAATATACACTAGGAGATGCACTTTTGCACAAAAGAGGGATTTTCTTGATGGAATATGTAAAAAATATTTCAGCGATATATTTAGGGGTATCGTGCTCAAGCAAAATTAGAAATGAAATATACCCCGAAGATACAATTTTTTGGCTTATAAAAGGGGTCATATACAATCAATTTGGGGGCTTTTTGATTCGGTTCTTTGGGAGGCTTTTTGGTGTTTGGTTCGCTGGGTCTTCTTTTGAATCAAAGAGAAAAAGGAAAAAGCAAAAGTAAAAGAGGAATAGTAGGGGTGATTTGACCCCTACTGTTCATCTTCTCCAAAGGTTTCTTTTTCCTTTGCTGTAATTTTGCTCCACCGGGCACACCTCCGCCCACCGCCGCCGCGCCCGCTCCGATCACCGCTCGACGACGAAGACCCGATCCGCCAGCTGCTCCCGAACGACGCCCGCTTAGCCGTCCGCGATTCGCCCGGCCCGGCGCCGCGACTCCATCGCGTCTCCGTCTCGATCCCGCACCGCCCGCGCCTGCTGCACCGCCCGACGCCGAGCCGCACCCGCGAGCCGTCCGAGCATTGCCCACACCGGTCCGTGCCGTCCCGAGCAACCCACGAAGCCCGACGCACAGCCCTCACCGGTCCGCGCCGTCTCGAGCAACCCGCGCCGGTCATCCCCCTTGCCGCCGACGAGCTCCCTCTCCCCGGGGACACCCTTTTTCTCCATTATTTACCTAGGTAGTTTTTTTTTTTTTTTTTTACTTTTCACTTTTCACTTTTTACTTTTACTTTCTTTATAGTTTAGTTTACTTTACCTTTTTGAGTTTTTTTTTTAGTTATAATTGTTATAGGCATTATCCATAGGAATTGTCCCTAAAGTTATTGTAATTATTTAATTTGACCCGTAAGACGTCGGGTCATTTTTTTTAATTATGATAATTTTTGGGGTTTTGTTTGCGATATATTAATTGTTGAATTAATTTAATTATTAATTTGATTCGTAAGATTTCGGATCAGATTTTTAATTATTTTGATTTCTTGTCTGATGTTCAGGGTTAAAAGTAGTCGTTAATTTGACCCGTGAGATAACGGGTTATTTTTTCGTCTATTTTAATCCTTTATTTGTTGAATATCTTGCTTGTTTAGATTTAAGATTTAGTTGATAATTACTTGCTTTAGAAAATCACTAAGAAAAAATCAAAAAGATATTCGAATTAGGCTTCAATTTGTTTTTTAGAATATTTCTTGTTATTTTGCATATCTAGAATATAGATTTTATTTTAGATTTAAAAAATATAAAAACAAAAAAGGTGCGTTCATTTAGGTTGTTAGTTTTTTTTATTTTATTTAAGTTGCATGTTTAATTACGTGGCATTTTTAAATTTCGAACATTGTTAAAAATAAAAAATATCATGCATATGTCATGTAGAATTAGGGCATGCTCCGCACGTCATTGTATATTAAATAGATTGCATGTTAGGTTGAGATAATGTCTTAATTTAAATTAGGATTTAATATTACCTAATCCTTATTTTAAATTAGATAGAATTTCAATTTAACTAGATCATTTTTGCATTCGAATTTCATGGAAGAAAATACAAAATTTATCTTTGCATAAGTTAGTTTAAATTTTTAGGATAGATTGCATTTTTAAAAATAAAAGCATCAAATGCACGTCATTTAGTTTTCATTAAGTTCATTTAATTAGAACTTTCATGTCATTAGATTAAGTCATTCAATAAATGTCACGTGACATATAGCTCGCATATTAAGTTGCATGAGGCATGTCATTTTAGTTTAAATAATTTTGTATGTCATTACATCGCATTGCATGTTATTATAATTAGATCATTTAGATTGCATTTAATTATTGCATTTCTTCATGTCATATAGTTTAGGTCATGTCGTCATGTCATATTAGATTATTAGCATGCATCGCATAATTTCCATTAAATAAAGTGAAAACAAAAAAAATTGAAATTGCGTGTTAATTAGAAATCATATCTAGGATTGTCTATATGATTTTTGATCTAACAACGCAGATGCTTTCATTGCTTTAAGGTATGCCCTGCATTATTTTATTCACTTTCTCGGGTGTTAAATTGGTGGTTTATGCACTCGCATGATCGCCTCACACGTTAGGAGAATGAATTAAAATCAAATTAAGCTGCCTGCAAAACATTTTTGAAAATTAAAAAGAAATGATACCGAAATGGCACTAGGATAGTCTAGTGTAACCAAGTCCTCGTACCCTTGGTCTGGTTCGTAGGGTAAAATAATACTCCCATTATTTTACTTAGGTGTCTAATCGACCTACCCTAAACCGATTAGTGGCGACTCCTAGATAATAATCTTTTGCATGTTAAAACCTTAAGTCGCGATTTGGTATGCGCTTGGGAGAGCCCGAGCTAAGCTTAAAGGCTTAGTAGTCCATCAACCTAGTTTTAGGTGGCAAACTCGAAAAATTGGGTCGCGACATAGACAAATATGCGCATACCCACACATCCCTCAGGGTCTACAGAGACATTGAGCAGCAATCACAAATATCCAGTAATCCAACCTTAGAATGAGAGTCATCTCACAACTCAAACATTTGAGATCTAAATTTCAAAGCATTCTTCAAGAACCACAAACGTTTCAAAATTCTTTCATAAAGGATTTTCATAAACCATCTCCAAGCAATCATTCAAACCGAAGTCAAAGGATAATTCTCTCTTTCAAACAACAAAATGACAATAAAAGCTTGACCTATTTTATATAACAAAAGATGATAATTATCAACTCATAGCATGTATAATCCATAATATTTTTCAAAACTTGAGTTTAAAATACAAAGAAGAAATAGCGCCACTCACCTTAAAAAGACCAAAAACCAACTTTGGCACTTACTTGAGCCGACGCACTCGAATTCCTAAAAATTAACCAAAAAACAATATCAACAGACCGAGTAAAATGATATTCTAATGAATGATTCGATTATACTATGCCTATTTGTTGAGAAAATGACATCTACACGCCAACAAAAAACTCACCTCTATCTGCAACCTATTGTTGTTTGCTAGGCACTGACCGCGTGCTAAACTTCGTTGCGCCATAATATCCTCCACAAATTTCATTTCGAGCCATTTTATAGTCCTTAGAAAGCTCTCTTGATGTACCACAGTAACCCCAACTCAACCACCCCAATACCTCACTGAAAATAACTAAAATTCAGGCCCAAAGTTACCGTTCGTACAATGTTTAGAACGTGCGCCAAACTTGAAAATTCCATTCTGGACAAACCGTAAGCCCAAATCAAGATTTGTAAAATCCTAAAACTTCAGAACACCGTAAACTATCATTTCTATAAAAATACGCAACTCAACGACTCAAAAATAGGACTTCACCACATAAGTCTCCAATAATTTCGAATTTCAAGCCCTAATTGTGACTATTCCTTTAAATAGACGATTAGAGGCTTCGATCACTTACTGATTTAGCAAAACGAAGTTGAGTCGGATTGATGAGTCGTCTGAATCATGAGTGCGCCAAAATTTTTCCATTTTTCCATTTTTTTTTTCCTTTCTCTTCTTTCTATCCTCTCTCTTGTTTCTTTCTTCCCCCGTTTTGCTTCTGCCCGTGCTCTTCTCTCTCCCTCTCTCTCTCTCCCTCTCTCTCTTTAAAAACAGCCCAAGCTTCCATTGTTCTCTTTTTACTTCTTTTGTTGACTTTTCAAACCTTTTTCTTTTTTTCTTTTTTTAAGGCCCATATCTTACATTCTCCTCTCCTTAAAAAAAATTTCGTCCTTGAAATTTACAAGTACCTCATGTTAGAAAAATTCTCTTAAGGTATTTTGAAGTCGATAAAACATTTCCATCAGTCTAGTCTGAAGATTTGCAGACTCTACTGGCAAAGTCTAAAGACCAAAGTCTGAAGACATCAAGACTCAAGTTTCAAAGTCTAACTCTCATGGACAGATTCCAGAACGACAAAGTTAAAACTTATATTCTGATTACTTCTAGTGTGGTTTTGACTCCAACGGTTAAGGAATATCTCACGACTGGAATTAGCACTTCAAGATCTTTTGTTCGTATTCGAATAATCTAGATTTTCTAGATTCGCAACTTATACTTGGAAGGTTCTACTAGTGGAAACCAAGATCCTGATTGTATGGGCAAGCAGGATTGATGGGCTATCAACATTTTCCTTGAGGAGCTCGAGATCTCTCTAAATTGATTCTGTCCAACGGGTTAATTGGAAGAACTTCTTTAGAAGGTGCCAACGGTATTGAAGGCATGAAGAAGTATTTAAAGGGAGACACTCAAGTTGTTCAAGAGTGGAAGATAGAAGAATTCCAATGTGACAGCCTGAATTTTTAAATTAGTTTTCGATTAAATAAATCGGGCTTTTCGTCGACGCGTCTATAGTGCTATTCTCTGAGTTGGCCACTCACGAGATAACTGGTCTATCTGGGGAATCAATTAAGGAATCTAAATGCAATGGACTTGAGAATTCGAACAGGAATCGACTACTCGACCGTGTCGGTCTACAAGGGTCATTGCGGCACTGTCAGAATTGATAAAAAATCAGAGATAGGTCGATTTGGCTGAGATATGTGATCAGAATGTGGGTGATTCCACTTGATTTCAAAATTCTCACCGATCGGCACTAAATTGATTTTGGGTACCCTGTGTCCGTATTTGAAACCTCGAGATTTTCACAACAATCGAGAGTCGCTAATGTGTCGAAGATGTATTATGTGACTCGAGATAAATCGATCACGGGTCGATTGCACCAAAAATTCCTAAAAGTGACCCAGTAGACTAGGTCACGCTAAAAGCGCGCCAGATTGAAATTAACTGCTTATTTGAACCCGATTTCAAAAATTGAAAGTTCTGTGGTGTCACGAGCTATATTAGGGATGTCGACTCATCCTCCGAGAAATTTTGAGAGATTCCGAGATTTTTACGGAAATCCGATTCGGACGTCGCGGAAAATAAACGGAAGTTCGGATTGGCCGAATTGAAGATATTTTTGACTTGCAAATCGAGCTATACGGCGAAGGGGACTTGTAGAAATTTTGTGGACTTTTTCTACATCAAATTTGGACATCAAATTGAAGAATTTGGATGGAAATTGAAGCTTAAATTGAAGAATTTGGAATAAGGCATTGGGCAACAATTTGGCTTAAAAAAAAAATTGGATTATTTGGTGGAAATTAAACAAGAAAGTAATAGGCGGAAACATTGGGATATTTATGCAAGCCAAAGGGGGAACAAGCATTCAATGTATTGGATTAGGTTTGTTGACTTTGCTTTCTTTCTTTTTTTTCTCCCAAGCAAGCACGCCACCGTCGCTTCCATTTCTTCACTTTCATTTTCCTTCGGCTTCTCTCCCTATCTTTTCTATTCTGTGTTTTTTTTACTTTCATTTGTTCCTCCTCTCGAGCAAACCAAAGCAACCCATGCCCACATTTTTTCCTTAGCTTCATGCATCCCCACTCAAGTTCAAGCCTCCACGCGTCCAAGCATACCCATCTTCGGTCAAAGTTCCCAATTTGCTTCGATTGTTGACCACCAGCAAGCGAGAATTCTCGCCGCTCAGCCCACGCCCACGCACGGATCCACGCCAGCTGCTTCCCTGCTTCATCTTCGGTCTCCTCTGCCAGCAAATTCAGTCGCGTGAAGTCCAAGTGAAGCAGCTCCTCTGCCGCGTGTCTGCCCCACACCGGAGAAATCCCCACTTGTCCGAGGTCTTGCTGCTTAGGTCTACCCAGCTTCGAGGCTGCCTCTTCGGTCAACAAGCAAACGACCCCATCGATTCTCCTTCTGCAGCTCGCGTCTTCGGTACCTCCACCGAAGCAAGTCTTGGCAGCCCATCTTTGGGCTCTCTTCTTCGGCGCAGCAGTTTTTCAACGGCCCATCCTCAGCAGCGAAACCCGAAGCCAGCGTCCCCCTATTTTGCTGCGTAATTGTTCAACGCATTGGAAGTCCATCAGCAGCCCAATTTGGCCCAAGCTTCGGCCCAAAGAATTAGTAACTCGGCCCAGCTTTTTGAAGCCCGTGAAATCAGCTACTCTTCAGCCCATCTCCAGCAAATTTTGAAGCCCAAGTTCAATTGAAGTTCAGCCCATTGGAAGCCGCGAAGTCAGCCTAGTTTTTGAAGCCCAGCCCAAGTTGAAAACAAATCTCATTGGTGAGATTTGTTGGCGCCCGGCCTGAAGAGTGTCACCGACGCCGTCGAAAATTAAGATTTCGGCCGTCTTGTCATCTTCACGGTGAACCGGTTTTCGCGATACACCGATGAGTTTATTCTCTAAACTCTTCTTGGTAGGCATCGATGATAAGGGGTGTTTAGATTTATTTAATTAGAAATTAGGTGGTTAGTTAGATTAAATTAATGATTTAATTATTTAATTGAGCATGTTAGGTGGTTAGCATGGTTTAGCTAAGGCCTATTTAAATTGTATTATTTATCTAGAAGGGTTCGGGAATTTTCCGGGTCCGTAGTGGTATTTAATTTAATAATTTTAGCCTAGGTTAGTATTTTTAGAAATTAAATTGAATTAATTAACTAATTTTTGATATTAATTAATTATTAATTATTTTTCCGGAAATTAGGTGGGATGGCCGGTGACCGGAATTTCGTGCTGATTGAATGGTGTGGTTAGTTTCTGCAGTTGAGTGTTAAATTATGCAAATTGAGTGATTATTGGATTTTTAGTATTTAAATTCCAAAATTGTGAATTTTCAATATTTACTCGAAAATCCTGGGTGTCGGATTTTAACACCGAAAATGGTTTTATATACTATATAAAATAGTGGGATTTTAAAAAGAAAGAATGTCAATTTTTATAGGTCGAGTTGACCGTGTACCCACACACGACTATTTTCATGCGTATTTCTAATACGAAGAAAAAGGCCAGGTTCACCATTTTAATTGAAGCATTTGAGTGCAATGCACGGTGCCTTGGGCCATATTTGAGTGATCGTGTGATGACAATGAGAAATCGTCCCGGGCTGTTGAGCTGGACGTTATCCCTATTTGGGATACCCCTTGATAAAGGAAGCCGGTCGCGAGTAGATTCGGACCCTATGCTCCCTTCGGGAAAGCCGTCGACGTAGTGACGTGCCGTGCTCAATGGGGTGAGACGATGCAGCAATGCCGAAGACCGCCGAACGCAGTAGGCCGTGCTATATGCGCGAGATCAATCTAGGAACGCATGATGAATTGAGTATTGTGTTCCAATTAATTGAGCTTGAGTGATGCTCTAATTTGTGATATGATCTATGCTGACCTGCAAGATGGAACTGAGACGAGGTAAGTCTCCTTGATTGTGTGATTGCGTGCTTAGAATGCTTCCTAGCGTCTTTCCCTCCTAGCCAGCGGTTTAGAGCTTAGACTTCTTTGAGACATTATCTCACCTGGTTATTGTATAACCACTTTCGGGTCATCGAGTGGAGGACCCTGGAGCGAGAGGAGGTGATTTGAAGCATAGGTCGGATAGGACCGCTTCTTTTTGGAGAACAGTCTTTTGTAGTCTTTTGACCATAGACTTTTGTACTTGACTCAGTATATGTTTACAAAGGCATATTTGTTTGTGAAATTATTGTTCTGCTTTTCTATCCCGAGATAGTTACTGTCAGGGGATTTGTTTTCGCTTCCGCATGTGCAACAAAAATGAAAAGGGTCGGCGACTAGTCCTGGGAAGTCGCAAAATTTTATCGACCAGAGAGGGATGGGTACGCGCTCGGGGTTCGGGGCGTGACATCCAAAGTCTGAATCTCTTTGTTATTTTGTGATCTTATCCTTCGAGCTATACTTGTAATCAAAAGAGAGACTGAAGTGTGATGAGACCT
Organism: Eucalyptus marginata; assembly: GCA_014182565.1. Lineage (NCBI taxonomy): Eukaryota > Viridiplantae > Streptophyta > Magnoliopsida > Myrtales > Myrtaceae > Eucalyptus > Eucalyptus marginata. Next base: position 43,029,179 of record CM024587.1, on the reverse strand, counting down.
TAAGGAAGTGTAGTAGAGTCTCTACACTGTGGAATCAAGGGCGTGAGACTGTAAATTCTCTTGTTGATTCTTAGTGAAATCCAGCCAGTGGGCTGTCCGTGCAAGAGAGTGGACGTAGGCTTGATCTAAGCCGAACCACTATAAATCTTGAGTCTTGATTCTCTATCCCTAATCCTTTTTACTTTATATTGGTTTCACTTATATCAATTGCTGTTTTTAATCTCTTAGTCCGTCATCAAATAAATTGTCTATACATTCTGTTACGGTTTATAAAAATCATCTTAATGACCTATTCACCCCCCCCTAGGTGCCCGTACTAGTTCTAACACCTCAATCATGAAACAAGTGAAGGTATTTGCATCTTGCCTCCTTCTCAAGCTCCAAAGTGGCCTCTCTCTCCATTTGGATTTGCCACTGGATCTTCACATAAGGGATAGTGCATCGTCGCAACATTTGATCCTTCCTATCGACAATATGGATATGCCGTTTCTCATACATTAACTTTTCTCTCAACTTCAATGGTGTAAAATCCAGTACATAATTAGGATTTGGCACATATTTCCGTAATAATGACACATGGAATACATTATGCTCCCTAGATAATGCCGGTGGTAAAACCAGTTTATAAGCAACTTCGCCAATCCTTTCTAATATCAAGAATGGTCCCATGTATCTTGGAGTTAGTTTACCATGCATGCCAAATCTTATAATACCAAGAGAAACTTTCATGAATATGTGATCTGACCCTAAATTCTACGTTACGTCTCTTGAGATCTGCATAACTTTTCTGACTACTTTGAGCTGTTTTGAGACGCTCCCCAATTAACCTAACTTTTTATTTTGATTGCTGATGAACTTTAGGCTGGTTAGTCTCTTTGCACCAATATCATCCCAACAAATATGAGTTTTGCACTTACAACTATACGAAACTTCAAAAGGTGGCAAACATGTCCATTTTAGCTAACTCAAGAAGTATCTTGGGTGATATAGTTCCTACAAGAGTCTCCATAGGAACATAACTCCTCCGTGAAGTGGAGAGTGACAATTATTGTTGGAGAAAACTCCTTTACTGTTTTGAAGTTGACAAAACATTTCCATAGTCTAGTCTGAAGACTTCTAGACTGAACTGTCAAAGTCTGAAGATCGCCAAACTTTAGGTTCAAAGTCTACCCACATTGACAGATTCCAAATTGAATGCTACTAAAGAATGAAGAATTATCCAGATGTGAGATTATCTTTATTTCTTCAAGGATTCGATTTGTATGGCTTATGGATGACTCTCAAGCTAGATATAGCACATACATGGTTGATTATCCTTATTAGAATCAATTCCGATAATCAAATTTTTTGGAAGGCAAGCAAACTTGGAAAGTTCTACTTATGGAAACCAAGATCTTGATTGTATGGGTGAACAGGATTGACGGGCTTTCATCACAATCAATCAACCAACTCGAGATCCCCTTGATTGATTCTGTCCAACGGGTAGATTAGAAGAATTCCTTTGGAAAGTGCCAAAGATCGTGAAGGCATGAAAGAGTATTTAAGGCGGACTCTCTAGTTGTTCGATAGTGTGCGTGAAAGAAAAATTTCAAAGTCTGAAGTTTCATAGTTCCTTGCTATTTCATTCACTAAGCTCAAAGTTGTATACAAAAGAGAGAAACTTATAGTGAGACTTTGTGAGAGACCAATAGAGACTTTTACACTGTGAAGTCGAGATCGCAAGACTTTAAAATCTCTTTTGTTTCTTAGTGGAATCCAACTAGTAGGCTGTCAGCGCGGGAGAGTGGATGTAGGCTTGATCTAAACCGAATCACTATAAACCTTGTATTCTTATTCTCTTCCCTGAACTCCTTTATTTTGACTCGTAGCTCTATTTAACTGTTTAAGTTTAAACTCCTTTATTTTGTTTGAAGTATTATCTAACTGCTAAAGTCTAATTTCGTTTTTAGTCTGTCTTTTTCTAAAAGCAATTATTACTTATGAATCTTGTGAGAATTTTTGTTCACACCTATTCACCCCCCTCTAGGTGTTATTACTAGCCCTTTCAATTGATATCAGAACTTGTGTGCTCATTTTATTAAAGTATTTTTTACTTCTGAGCTAAAGATCTATGGCTAGTATTTTGGCTCTAGGTTTGGTTGAAGGCCAAAGCAACACCAGACCTCCTTACTTTGATGGGAAGGAGTACAACGTGTGGAAAAACAAGATGAAGGCGTTCTTGAGATCGAATGATCCCCTGGAATGGAATATTGTAGAAAAAGGGATCAATCCCAAAACTACATCAACCTTAGAAAGAGGAAAGGAAGTTGTAGATACTGGCGAAATGACACAAAAAGAATTAACCAAGAGACAAGCTCTTGATGTTAAAGTTATCTACTCTTTGTACTGTGCTTTATCTCCTACTAAGTATAACCGAATTTCTTCCTATGAAACAGCAAAAGAAGTTTGGGATAGATTGCACGTTACCTACGAAGAAACTGATCGAGTAAAGGAAACAAAAATCAATATTCTACTCGGACAGTATGAAGCCTTCAAGATGAAGCTTGGAGAATCCATCACTGATATATTCAGTCGTTTCACTGAAATTGTGAAGGGATTAGCATATCAAGGACAATCAATATCAGGACGAATGAAGGTCAATAAACTGCTGCGTGGACTCTCCAAAGACTGGAATTACGTGAAGACGTCAATTAGAGAAACCCAAAGGATCATGCCTCTTTCAGTAGACAAACTAGTAGGCACACTTCAATCATATGAAGTGAAGCAAATCAATGAGGAAGAAGATCCCAAAGGTAATAAGTCAATTGCTTTAAAATATAACGATAATTCTGATGATACAGATTCAGAAGATGACATGGACGATGAAGAGCTAGCACTCATGATTAGGAAGTTCAGAAAGTTGAATAAAAAGGGAAGAAGATTCAACTAGAAGAAGTAGAGCACTCAAAAATTCCAGAACAAACAAACTGAGGACGAAGAAACCAACAAAGATGTGATATGCTTCGAATGCAAGAAAAGGAGGCACATTAGACCCAACTGTCCTCTGTTGAAGAAAAAGAAAGGAAGAACTAAGAAACACAAAAAGGCTCTCAAAGCAGAAACATGGAGCGACACTGAATGCGAAGAAAGTGATGAAGAATATGCCAACATATGTTTAATGGCCAATTCAGAATCAGAATCAGACTCAGACTTTGAAACAGATTCTAATTCAAACTCAAACAAATAAGTTGAGGTTAGCAATTTAAAAATCCCCGTTAAAGTCTTGAAGTATATAGATGAACTCTATCTTAGCCTCAAAACATCTCTTAAAAGGATTTCCGAGCTAAAGAGGGAGAATTCTAAACTGAGGCAACATGAAACTTCTTGGAAAGAAAAGTTTGAAAATCTGGATAAAATTTTTGTTGATTTGAAAGAAAATTCAAAATCTCTTTCGAAGGAAAATGCCTTTTTGAAAGAAGATATTTCAAATATCACAAAAAGATTTTCAAAAGGATCTGAAAAGTTGGAGAAAATTCTTTCTGTACAAAGACCTTATTTTAACAAATCTGGTTTGGAAATGACTTCAGAAGCTATTCCTTTAATTGATTTTCCTAAAGTTAAAGAAAGAATTAAACAAAGACCTATAAGAGCATTTTACAAAAATCATTTTCAAAAGGTTTTTGTAAAATTTGCACCAATCCGATCATATGAAAAAACCTAATTGACCTATATTTTATACGAGACATAAACAATTCATTTTTGGTCACAACCCCGATCGAGAATTTCAATGCAATGTCATAATTGGATCGCACATGACATCATTACTATACCTTGCATGTAATAAGGAGACATATTTCATGTTATGCACACATGTAACTTGGTATATAAACAAACTATGACCATCAAGTACAAAGACGGATCAACAAGCCGGCAATATATGCACCCGTGAACCATAGTTGTCCAACACACAATTCAACATTTTGCCTTAGGTCTAAGGATTACTTACACAGGACCAAAACATGAGCTATTAAACATTGACCATGCTAGAGGCTTCCATTCCGCTAATTGTTTCATGCGTGTCATGTTCAATCAACTTATTTAGTAAATGCACTTGTGTTCTAACTTGGGCATCACAATACCCAATAATTTGTAACTCGTCATTCCCTTAAGTATCTAATACTTGATGGTGAAGCTAATAACACACCAGTCTCAATAGGATCATTAATATCCACTCAATGATTCATCGATTGGTAACAGTTTAAAGATTTAGTTTGACTGTGAACCTGTCACACATATTCTTAACGTTCCAAGAATAGGTCCAGTCTCAACGATCTAATCATTCATATATATAAATAAAAAAATATATATATTAATAATTGGACAAATGAATGAATACGTCTTTGTCATTAATTAAATAGTAACATTGACAGTATAACTAAAATTCCTAACATGTAACTATTACATGTTGACTTTAGGGTATACATCCAACACTCAAATCTTGGACCTTGCTTTGTTCGGTTGGAGGCCACCACTTTCCTTGATGATGCTCAGGTTAAGAAGCTTAAGGGTGTTCTTGGTGGCATTGGCTAAGTGGCTAATTCCACTTTAGTAGAAATACCATCCACCGAAGAACACCACATTTTCAAGCCTCTTCAAAAAAAAAAAAAAAAAAGGAAAAAAAAAAAGGAAAATAATAATTCGGCTTATATGCTTGTCGTCAATGGCTTTCCATGGATTCATCTTGTAAGGTTGTATTTGGTTTGCTTGCGTGGCCGATGGACCAATTTATTGAAATGAACTTTTCTATACCGGGGTCCCGGCTTTAGACTTATTTCTTTTTCTAAGCACACTAGAATTTTGTTGGCGATCACTTATACAACAAGTAAGTATTGACTTACTGGCATCAGTCATTAGTCAGGTGGTTCCATGTGAGGCCCACTTCATCTAATGCTGCATGAGAGATGGCCCACATTCATAGGGTGCATCTAACATTTTTTCTTCTTCATCACTCGATGCGCATTAAAAGTGTTGAGGGGTTGTGGTTTGATTGGCTGTTTGACTAGAAGTTCATAAAATTTCAAATGCAAGTACCTTTTTAATCCATTCTTGGATTTCTGCAACTCTCATGCCTTTGGAAAGCCCTGGATTCATAGTAGTTAGGTATAAGTTTTGTTCAGTTCAGATCTTGTGTTTTCCTCAAAAAGGTCGTTTCGTCCATTGGAGACGAGCAGATGTCGGGTGAATGATATCTCATTGGAAAGCTTACAATAAACCTAGATAGTGTGGAAGTTTTGGGGTGAGACGAGCAACTTCAAAGAAATTATACTCGCATGGAATATTCAACGTGAGTTTAGTGCTTATGTGTATATGTATCACGTGAGGTTGATTCACGTGGTACACTCGTGCCAGTTTTATCCAGTGATTTGCTTTCGATAGTCAGTTTGCATACGTCTAATGCTAGCTAATATCTGATCTCAGCAATTATCTAATTCCGCATATCAAATTCTCATCCATAATATGATAATAATTTTCTGCTGACCTACAAAAAATAAATGTTTAAAGTTTAAAGGAATTACTTTTGTGTGTATATATTCTATTTAATTATTTATCTATATGTATATTTAATTAGATGAAAGATCAAAGATATATGATAGTTTATAATTCCATTTGCCTCACAACTTATGTGGACAAAGTCCTATATCTGGTATATTTCCATTTTTATAGTTCCTAAAAATAAAGTCGTACATCTGGTATCATGTCTCTCGTCAGTATTCTATACACATTGGTTATTTTTGTTGGAAGATATGCAGAATTGTCCCATATCTTGATTGATTATGTTTTATGTATTTATGTCAATTGAATATTAGATTTAGATCTAGATTGATTATTAGATCTTTTACTTCCTTGCATAGAATACAACTTGTATTATTTATTAGATTGAATTGTACATTCAATACATATTGGAATACAGAAAATTCCTACACAACATTCTCTCTATTTTCTTCCTTCTCCTCTTGCCTTTCTTTCATGGTATCAGAGCTTCAGTCTCTGACTCGCTTCCGCCTCAAGCTGCTACCGAAGGAAATTCCCAACCTACAAAATGATTGATCATTCGGCATTAGAAGGCATACTCTTGAAGGAAGAAAATTTTTTTAAATACTTATCATGACTTCTCAGCAGGACTCCAATCTGGGTGCTGACAACAGGAACACCGGAGGAGAAGACACTCCACAAGCTCCGCTGCACCAGAATCCTCCTGCGGCAATCTCAACATCCGATCAACTTTTAATTCAGGCCCAACCTTCGCAAAGGCGGCCCACACAGGCTCAGATCCAGTTGAGGCAACCCACGACGGGCCAACCATACCAGTGGATTCCATATCCACTTTATTTTGGGCCAAGCCCAATATCATCACCGCCTGCTTTCGTGGGCCACCAAAGTCACGATGGGGGCCCGCCAGCCACAAATGGGGCAAGCCCAGCCATCGTGATAGAGCAGACGGGCAGATCAAGCGATTCGGCAACTCGGGTACGGGACAAAATCCCTACCCGGATATCTCAATGCGGGTCATCGATCGGGTCGGGCGACCGGGCCAAGGGACGAATCCCTACCCGAATTTCATGCCCGGATTTCTGCCCGTTCCGACGGCGGCGTTCACTGGGCGACCCTTTGTACGTTTCCAACGCCGACGGACTGGAGCTTCGACTGATAAGCCAACAACTGACCGGAGCAGAAATCTATTCGAAGTGGTCACAGGAGCTCCGGCGGGCATTGATAACAAAGGATAAAGATGGTTTCCTCGATGGAACCATCGCAATCCCCTCTGATGAATGCCAAGCCCGACACTGGCGGAAGTGCAATCACCTCGTCCGAACATGGATCGGTAATTGCCTATCCCCAGAGGTCGCGGCTGGGCTTCCACCCACAGAGGATGCCAAAACCATGTGGGAAAACATACGAGAAATGTATGGTAAATTGGATCGTGCAAAATTTTTAACCTAATGCAGGAAATCAGCGAACGCAAACAGGCAAACACGACGGTCACGGTCTGATTCAACAGACTATCGTCTCTGTGGAATCAACTCAAAGCAGCAGAGGAAAAGCTTGAAAGGCCAGAATCGACTCTCAAACAGTATAAACAGATCAAAGAGAGAGAAAAGGCCACGAGATTCCTCATGATTCTAAACGAATCATACCTCACGTTCGATCCCACATCCCGGCCATGGATCCCATGCCATCGATCGGACGTATCTTCCGCTTGGCGATGCGGAGGAGAGTTAGCGACTCGCATCGCCCGAACATACGAGGACCGCCGAGAGCATCGCTCGCCGCCCGCGGAGAACGAAGAGACGCGGCCGCCAGGACTCCCTCAACCCTAGCTCGCGAAAGGAAAACCCTCTTAGGGTTCGGCGACGCAGATCCACGCTCCTTTAAAAGGGATGGAGCGAACGGTCCAGATCACAAGCGAGGATCGACTGGCCCAGATTTCGCGAGAGGATCGAATGGCCAGGAATTCACGCGAGGATCGGACGGCATCCAAGGGGGCGAATACGCGCTCGGATCGGACGGCGGACAGGAGATCGCGATCAAAGGAACGGACAGGCAGATCTTCGCCACGTCATCCAGAAATTTCGCAAAAATTTTTAAAGGAAAGGGTAAATTTTTTTGCGATTATTGCAAGCGTACTAATCATACCGTTGACGGTTGTTGGAAATTACACGGGAAACCGGGTGATAAAGAGAAAAATTTCCACAGCCTATCAAGTCACTTGGACCAACTGGTCCAAAAATTGATCAGGCTATTTCTTTTGGCCAGTACCAGCAGCTCATGCAGGCATTATAGAAAATGGACATTTCCAACAAAGGGGGCAATTTCTCGGGTATTTCACATTGCCTAATTAATTATATTTCCAGAAAGGCATGGATTATTGATTCTAGGGCAAGTGACCATATCATATGCGACAAGGGATTATTTTTAGATATGAATGAAAATTTAGATCATCCTGTCTCCATACAATTACCCAATGGCAATTTCACTTATGTCAAAGTGACAGGAATAGTGAATCTCAGTCCACAGATTATTCTCCAAAATGTGCTCTATGTCCCAGAATTCCAGTTCAACCTCATATTTGTGTCTAGAGCCTGCAAAGAAAATTCATGCCGGGTATTTTTTGATACTGACACCTGTTTATTTCAGGCCCTTTCAACTGGCAGACTAATGGGCTTGGGTAATCTCTCTGAAGGACTCTATTTCTGGATAGATTTTCCAAGTAATTTCAATTTTCCTTGCAATAAGAAATCATTGTGTAATTCAACTACCAATGATAGAAATTTTACTATGCACATGAGATTGGGTCATAGTGCTTCTTTTCCATATCCTGAGTGTTCTATTTGCCCTCTTGCAAAGCAATCTAGAACACCTTTTCCTTCTAGTACTTCACGAACTAGTGACATATTTGCATTAATTCATGTGGACATTTGGGGACCATATCATACGGTCAATCATGATGGTTCTCGTTATTTTCTTACTATAGTAGATGACTATTCTCGGGCAACATGGCTTTTCTTGATGCATTCTAAGAATCGAGGTCGTTTCTCACCCGAAGAATTTCATCTTACTATCTAAGAATCAATTCCAGAAATCCATTCAGCGGATACGTACTGATAACGGGAGTGAATTTTTTAGTCATGAATGCTCTTCATTATTCAATTCTCATGGCATTCAACATGAACATTCATGTGTGTATTCACCACAACAAAATGGCGTAGTTGAAAGAAAGCATCGACATCTACTGGAAGTTGCTCGTGCCTTAAAATTTTAGGCATTTATTCCAGACAATTTTTGGGGCGATTGTGTCACTACAGCAGCTTATCTTATTAATCGAATGCCTACTCGAATCTTGAATGGGCGAACACCATTCGAGCTGCTATTTGGAAAGAAGCCAGACTTAAACCATCTCAGGATCTTCGGCTGTCTCTGTTATATTGCAACGACGGGACCTCGAGATAAATTGAGCCCACGTGCACGGCGATGCATCCTTATGGGATATCCTAATCTACAGAAAGGATATCGAGTTCTTGAGATTTCAACAAGAGAATTCTTCGTCAGTCGTGATGTGATTTTCCATGAGAATATTTTCCCATTTTCAGAAAATGCATCTCCAAATGAAGGTCCGAGACAATCCCCGTATATCAGAATTTTTCTTCGATGAGGCTTCTTATCAATATCTCTCTTACATACCAGTGACACAACCAAGGAGTCTTGATTCTTCTCGCCAATTTGTTTCGCCAAGTTCTGATACACACTTGAACACTTCAGAATATATCCAGCAAGATGCAGAAGAAAATTCCATTGCCACTATGGATATACATGACCCTGCACCAACTTCCCCACAAGAGCCATCACAATCTCCAACTAGAGTTGAGTATCCTAGGCGGTCTGGACGGGCTACAAGACCTCCAACTTGGACAAAGGATTATGTATGTGTTGCTCACAATTCTCCAGGTATTCAACATCCAATCTCCTCCTATGTTTCTTTTCATAGATTATCTAAGGAGCATAGATGTTGTATTAGTCGTTTATCCGACGACAAGGAACCGTCTAGTTATAACGAAGCCTCCACTCATCCAAAATGGCAAGAAGCCATGACGGCAGAATTAAAGGCTCTTACTGATAACCATACATGGGATCTTGTTCCCTTACCATATCATCGGAAACCGATTGGATGCAAATAGGTCTATAAGATCAAGTATCGTGCTGATGGCTCTATTGAACGATACAAGGCAAGATTGGTAGCTAAAGGATTCACCCAGAGAAGGCTTTGACTATCACGAGACGTTCTCTCCAGGTTGCCAAAGATGTTACGAAGACGTTCTTTCTTAGTCAAGTTACGCCATTAATGACTGGAATCTACACCAGATGGATGTTCATAATGCCTTCCTCCATGGTGATCTGGATGAAGAGATATACATGGATATTCCTCAAGGCATACGGAGACAGGGGGAGAATAAAGTGTGTCGTCTCCGTAAATCCCTTTATGGATTGAAACAGGCATCTAGACAATGGTATGCCAAATTTGCTAGTGCTCTTACAACAGCAGGCTTCAAGCAATCCAAGCATGATTATGCCTTATTTTCACGTATTGAAGGTATGTCATCTATCTATCTGATGATTTATGTTGACGACATACTTGTCATGGGAAATGATAGAACCTCTATAGAGAATTTCAAGGAATATTTGCACGCTACCTTTCATATTAAAGATTTAGGAGCACCGAAATACTTCCTTGGAATTGAAATTGCTCGTTCTGACAAAGGAATTTCCCTTAGTCAGCGGAAATTTATTTTAGAGATCATATCAGAGGCAGGTCTTTCGGGATGCAAGCTAGCTGTAATTCCCATAGAGCAGAATACTAAACTGACCACCGCAGATTATGATAAAGTAACGTCTCGAAATGATGATCCTGTACTCAGCGATTCATCAGGCTATCAAAGACTTGTTGGGAAACTTATATACGACAATGACTAGACCGATATCTCATATGCGGTTCGACACTCGCCGTTCATGCATCGCCCAAAGCGATCTCATTTGGATGCAGCCTTGAAGGTCGTGAAATACTTGAAGAAATGTCCAGGACTTGGGATACTTCTATCTAGAAAGAGTGACTTAAGAATGTCGCATATTGTGATGCGAGACTATGCAACTTGTCCCATTAGCGAAGATCTGTCACCGGATATTGTATCAAATTGGGAGAATCTCTTCTTTCTTGGAAGACCAAGAAACAGGCTACTGTGTCTCTTTCTTCAGCCGAAGCAAAATATCGAGCTGTGGCTAAGGCTACATGTCAAGTAGTTTGGATACGAGGATTACTCGAGGATCTAGGAGTAGAAGTACAAGGATCCACAAAGCTGTACTGTGATAATGATGCGGCTCTTAAACTTGCATCTAATCCTATAGTGCATGAAAGAACCAAGCATATAGAAGTGGATTGTCATTTTACACAGGGAAAGATCCAAGAAGGAGTAATTGAGACAAGAGGAATTGGGACAACAGAACAGCCAGCGGACATGTTCACCAAGCCCTTATGTCAGAGACAACACGCATATCTACTAAACAAGCTAGGCGTCTTGGACATCTACAAGCCACCAACTTGAGGGGGAGTGTTGGAAGATATGCGGAATTGTCCCATATCTTGATTGATTATGTTTTATGTATTTATGTCAATTGAATATTAGATTTAGATCTAGATTGATTATTAGATATTTTACTTCTTTGCATAGAATACAACTTGTGTTATTTATTAGATTGAATTGTACATTCAATACATATTGGAATACAGAAAATTCCTACACAACATTCTCTCTATTTTCTTCCTTCTCCTCTTGCCTTTCTTTCAATTTTGATTATCAAACCATTCATCGAAGAGCATCTATAGAGAAAAATCAGATGCTCAAAAAGTTATTCCACGATGAAAGTTATATTACACGATTACACTTACTTTTGTAATAAATGTTTAAAAGTAATTGTTTATGTATACCTTGATTCTATTATTAAAGATATATATGTAACTAATGAATGATCAAAGATTTATGGTAGGTTTTATTCCATCTATTCACAATTAATACAAACAAAGTATAAGCTGGTATGATTTCAATAAGAATAAAGTCTACATTTGGTATCATTCTTATCATCGAAATTTTGTATGTATAGATTTTTTCTATAAATAATTGTTCATCTCTCATTCCATGATGAAAGTTATTTTAAATGATTGCGTGTATTTTGGTAATAAATGTTGAAGATAATTTTTTATATACATTATAGTTTGAAATACTTGGAGGTTGAATGTTTAAGCTGTAGGAAAAAAATTCTAACTCTAAATTATAAAACAAAAAGCCAAAAAATAGACTAATTTTTAGAAAGTTATATTCCAAGATTAAGCATACTTTGGTACTGAATCTTAAAAAATTGTTTATGTATGTGCAGATTCAATTCTGAAGTATCTATAGGATCTCTGGTAACAAGGCAGGGAAAAATAATGCATAGTAATTGTTCAAATAATTTGAGGAAATACATTTAGTATCACATGGGCCTCCCTACAACCAACTATAATGAAGACATACACCCCCAAATTAAATTGTCACTAATCTTTGTCAGTATAATGGACTCCATCCCAAATGCTGTCGGGACGAAAAATGCTGGGTCCACAAGTGGATTTAATCATTTGGCATAGCAAGGGAAGCTGTAGTACAACGAATAAACCCACGGGAACAGAGGCCAGCAAAGTAATGGGAATGAGAACCCACTTCAGTCTCTTATCCAGCACAATTGTGAGAGTCGCAGCGAAGGCCACTAGCATGAAAGCCAAGGAGAGAAAGAGAAAACAAAGGCCCACTATGATCTTCATAGGCAACGAGTCAAGAAAATCTTGTGCCTCATACCGCGATGTTAAGATGGCTAGGAATAGCATGATGGCCATCACGGAGAAGAACAAACCTAACGCATCCGAAATTGCGAAAACCAGGAGAGAGTCCTCTCCTAACAACAATGGCACTCCGGTATTTCCTTCATTCCCTCCAGGCACAGTGAATGCAGCAGCGAACAATACTGTGGCAATTAGAGTTGAGACAAGCATACATGAATTTGCTGTGTCCTTCACCCACTTCTCTCCATCCTGAAGCAACTCTTTGTGGTTCTCCACGAATCTATTCCAATATGTTTTCCCCTCATAGTAGTCGACTCTCACGCTTGGGTCAACCCAGCTTTCCACAGCCTATGCATAAAAATCACAAATAGGAGTTTCGATAAGTGGATAAAGTAATAAACATTTTCAGAAAAACTGACCGGGAACATCTCATGGAGATTAAGATTTATCCAACACTTGATGCGAAATTGCTTAGAAGTTAAGCCCATCTTTGCTAGCAGAATTTCAACTTCTGAGCTTCGATGATGATTTTGTGCTTCAATCTAGTCAAATAATATGTTTCTACTATCTAATGAATCAAGTTTCATGGAATTTGCAGTCTTCTAGAAGAATTTATGGAAAGCATATTAGGGGCTGATCAAGAAATCCGAGAATGAGTCTTTTAGTGCTTCTACGTGCTTTATTGAACCCTACGTGTTGTATTTTGTTTATAGAGTCATTTGAGTCAAGAGTCATACTTGGAAGGCTGTTTCAAGTTGAAAATATAGAAAAACCCTTCTAAGGCTCCATTAACGGTAAGTGGATGTTTTCTAATTTTTGGATCTAAACACTAGGATTATAGTTTCGTCGACTCTATATTTCTTTAGTGGATTCCATTGACAGGTGAATTAGATACCTCGTCTCTTGAGGTGGATTCATTAAGTAGTAAGCATCTACTCTCTATATGCCCTATATTCTCAGGTGGTTCCATAGGTGGTGAGCATTTATTCTATCATATGACCTGTATCATGAGGAAATTCTTTAGGTGGTAAGCGTTTCTCTTATCGCACTTGCGTTACCTAGGCTATGGCTGGTTGTCTTCATTGTGGACTCGAGGGTGACCATCCCGATGTCAAACTAAAAGATTTGAGTAGGCAAGTACAACAACTCCAAGAACAATCGGAGAAATTTCAATTGTTGCGACGTGATGAACCCTATTATGATCCCGAAGAAGAAAACAACAAAGAGGAGATTACCTCATCCGTGATGTGTGTTCCAACGTAACTAGTGAAGAGGCTCCATTGTGCCATCATTAAAGGTATAATGATTTTGGGGCTAATAATAAAAACAATGCAAGTGCCACAACTTTCATACAATGCTTATTTTGAGTACCATAACTTTTTTTTTTCGTGCATTCGAGTGCCACGAATTTGAAAAATTGATTGTTTGAATGCCACTGGTGATTTGCCAAGCCAAAAAATCGAACGTAGATGGCGGTCATCCTACATAGCTTCGCCAGCACTGATTTTAATTTTTCAATTTTTTTAAAGTTTTAAATTTCCTTTTCTCTTTTCATATTTTTGGCCATTTTTCAAGGTCAACAAGGATCATCGGCAACCCTTGCAAGCTACAAAACCCTTGTCTTCGACCACGAAGGCCCTCACTAGATTTGGGCGAGGTAGCCTCGCCCACGGCCATCCAAAGTTAGTGAGGACCTATACGGCCACCGTGTAGGCCCTTGCTAGATCTGGGTGGCCGTGGGCAAGGCCACCTCCCCCAGATCTAGTGGGGCCTTCACAGCTTGTGAGACATGTTGAAAGAAAAAAAGGCGCAATGTTTCTCCACCCAGATGCTTTGTTTGACTATGAAACTTGCATCATATTCATATTGGGAAAATTAGCCAAATTGTCATACAAATGCCAGTTCAACCCCAAACTTTTAGATTTTATCAATTCAACCAAAATTTTGGCACGAATTTTCAATATGATCCTTTTAGTCAATTTTCACTAGTGAACGCTAATGGGGTGTTCCAGTTGTTGCTAGCCATCCTATGTAGCATACTGCTACATTTGCGATTTCAGATGAAAATTGGTTGTAATGATAACATTGGAATTTGACTAAGGTATATGGTTGAATTAATAAAATTGAAAAGTATAAGATGACATTTGTACATTAAAGTCAAAACTGATTAGATAATTTTTTTCTGCTCATATTTTTCCTGTACATGGTTGAATTGATAAAATAGAAAAGTTTAAGATGACATTGGTACATTAAATATAAAACTGATTAGATAATTTTTTTTTCTGTTCATATTTTTCCAGTACCATGTCTCTGGTAGGATTTTATGTATTTTGCGTTCTTCTGAAATCTGCAAATCTGTTCTTCTTTTTTCTTTGGTTGATTGATGTTATTGATTTGGGAGTTGTCATGGTCTTTGTCATCCTGTTTCGTACGCTAGAACTAACCCTATAACAGATATGCGCGCTTCAAGTTGATTTATCGTATGTAAAGTAACTACATGAAAAAAATAATAATAATTCATTTTCAAGCGTCCTACGGATGGTAATCAAGTGCATTGGTAGTGGAAGTTATGTCTTCATATCGATTGTTCAAAAGCAAATTAGATAACATGCTATATGAATGGATAGTCATGTAACAGGGAAAGATGCTCAACCTCCCAAGGTTGGCCCGGTTAGTTAAAAAGCAAGGAATTTTCAACTTAGAAACTAAAATACAGCATTTCAAATCTCACCAATTATAGACAGACTGCTATGAATTAGAGTCAACTATACATGCCAAATGTTTAGATTTAACCAATTCATTGGGTCATAAGAGTGTTCCACGGGTCTAGAGTGGTGGCAACGACAATGCCCATGCGAGGGCCAACTGAGCTTCCTTAGTTGGTGGTGAGGCATATCACTGCCACCATTGAGCGAGGGTGGCCAAGCCTTGTCGATGGTCCAGCAAAGGTCCCAAACCTTGCTAGTGACGCAAGGGGGCAGCCCCTTCTTGTTCCTCTTCGATGATCATTTTCTTTCTTTTTTTCAACATTTCCTTGAACTCTAGTCCTATTTATTTTTAGGTTTTGTGATGTGCTACCTATTTGTACCGCACCAGTGCTACTTGTGCAAAAAATAAAGAAAATTAATAATAAAAAATGCTGATAAATTTTTCATCTATTAAATTTGATGGAGCTAATGAAAGGACTAATGTGATGGACAAAGACAAGTTTTAGGATTTATTAAGCATGAATTCAGAGTTTTAGGACTCAAGTGCAAGGTTGACACAAATTTTAAGACTGTTGCTGTACGTAATTGTTCCAAGTTTTAATCATGAAAGAGAAGAGAGAGTTGAAATGAAATAAAGGTAAATATATGGTAAAAGCTTCATGGTCTTCTTCTTTTTTTCTTTTTGGTGGACAATGGTTTGCGTGAGTAAATCTTTAGTTAGTAGTTAGTACCTAAATTAACTAATGTTGAAGTAATAGCTAATCAAATGAAAATAGTGGCATAAATGAACTTAGCCAACCTTTTGATTAAAAAAGAGAAGATCCATGTCAGAATGCTTCAAAAACATTATTCACTGCATACATTTTATTATATCTGAACTGCACTATGATTTTAAATTCAAACCTATCGTGAAATGATCCAAATGTGTTTTTGGGCTCCAAATTAGTATGCGTGGGTTATGCATGAAATGATTTACATAATAACGCCCTAATTGCTTGGTGGCGGACACATATAAAGAATCGGTCAATTTAAGAAAGAGTCACCTGCGTTAGATTATCTGGTGGATCATAGTTATATTAGTAAAATTGATATGCAATTTAAGATAAGTTTTTAGTGCCCCAATCTCTCTAATCAGTCTTCCTTATATTCTGCAATTTTTTCTGAGGATGTAGGGTCGTTTGTCGACTCCCTCTAGTAATTTAGGTTTACCACGTCAGATTCAAAAGTTCTATATACCAACAGAGTGTTGGCTTAAATGACAAGAGAGTTCATTCTTCTCATCGTGGTCTTGGATTCAAGTCATGTTGGAAGTATTTCAGGAGTTAAGTCATGAATGCACCAAACTGATGTGGGGCAGTGGACCTTAAAATCACCAAGGAAGGTGAACCTCGTGGTGCGCAAATGTTGGGCCGGATATTGCTCGACCGCTATAAAAAAAAATTGTTCTGTATATTTTCCAGACTATCCAAATAAAGTTCTAGCCCTCATATTTTAAGAAACTCGTAAAGAAGATATGATAATTATCCCTAAACATGATTATTAAATATATGGAAAGAAAGATGCTTACCTTAAACCATTGAAGTTCTCTTTGCATTTGAAAAGCTGCTCCAGCTATATTAGTTACTGAATCAAAATTAGGGGAGTACTCTGCTGTAGCGTAATCCGTTGCTTTGATCATCATTTCGATCGATTCTTTCCGTGTAGACCATGGAATTAATGACGACTCATTGTTTGAGCTTGCCTTCAAAAAGAGTCTAAGAGTCCTTTCCTGGCGAAACTGTATAGCATGGGTCGTCCACCTCTTGCCGTAAGGCGAAATCCGAATAAGCTCCGGGAAAAACTGAATAAATAGCTTCACGAGTTCACTAATTCCATGGACTGTAGCTTGAAACAGCATGGTCCCCTCTTGCAAAAAATTGGTGATCCCGGTAGTATTCAACTTAGAGATCGCAATGCAAACTTGTTTTGCCAACTCAAGTGCCGCCACATGTCTTAGCTTCACTTCGTGAACTCTCTTGATTGTAGGAACTACAGAATGTTTTAAAGAAAAAAGAAAATGAAAAACGAAGAAGCAATTTGGTTTAAGATAAAAGTTCTCCAGCTCTGGGTCCCAAATTTTTTTTTCCCACGTATAGAGCTTGGGTTGGCGGGTGATTGGCAAAAAGATCTCATTTTTTTATTCTTTTTTAATCTTTTAGGAAGGCTATTTTGATTTTTTTTTCTCCTTTAGGATTCAATACTCAAATACAAACAGTGAGTTCTAGCAATTGCTGGTGCAAAAGCACAAAAAAGGGTATAAAACAATTTTTGGCTTTTTCAAAGAAGGTAAAAGTGATTAGAGGGTAACTGAAGAAAGTGATCTTCCTTGGAGTTCAAGCGAGGCTTTATAATGTTAATCATAATTATTAGAACATAATTATAAGACTTAATATGATAGAACAACTCTAAAAATAACCACGCTAATGACTCTCTCTTGGTGGAACACATCACAGTAGTCTTTGCATATGTAAGATTATTTTAGACAATATTATTCAAATATGCATAACAGCTAGTAATAAAAAAATATTATTAATTGGAAGAACCATTGTATTGTTATTTATGATCAGCACAAAAGCAAAAAAAATTCCCATTCTGTCTCACATGAGGTCACAAAATGATACGTGACGTTAAAGTTTACTTGTCACACCTAAATGACATAGTGAGTAGAGTTATTTGATAAAAATATGCAACGACACTATTTCGTTTCCTTTCTTGTTCTTTGACAAAAATAGAAGAATAAGGGACAGGGCAAAAGGGTATTTGAGGGCATAAAATACAAAAGTTGGGTGAAGATGACACATGCAACAACAGGCAAAAAGTTGTGAATAAGTTCTGGGAGCTATGGAATTTTTTTGGCAGTCAGGTGATAATTGGGCTAATTTTTGCACACTTCGAGTGGTTCACTTTTGGTTATCTTACTAGCGCATTTCTTTTCATAACGACTGATATATTCAAGATCTTATTTTCTAGAGTGCTTCTAACAAATTTGAAACATAGGATCATAAGAAGCGGAGAAAACTCATTTATTATCTAACAAATGGCTTATTGGTATATGATATATAATTTGGGGTAGAATTCCGAGATGCACGATCTTGTTGGGACCCATGAAATTCGCCCCCACAAAAATATTCTTCTATTCCAAGCCCTCCCACACAAACTATTCTGATTTTTCCTACCTGCTCATATTCCTATTTTTCACGCCTTTTTAAAGTTGCCAGATAAAAGTGTAAACTTACTATGTTAAATGTGATTAATTGATAAACCCATGTGATCCGATGTTGCAACCTTATTTCATAGTCAATGACACTAGGGGTTGCCCCCAGTCTCGTGGCCAATTCCTGCACCCTCTCAACGTGTTCTTTTAGTGTTGTATTGAAATGAACTAGCAGTCAAAGAAAGAAATATTTACGTTTCAGGCACTTCGCCCGTAATGGAGGAAACAAATACGTACTTGATAGAGATGATGAAGCGAACATGATTTCACTAATCAAGATTGAAGGAGAAGTGCAAGGTTTACTTAACTCTTATTCCATGTCTTCTGCTTAGATCATATAGCCATAAGCCAGAAATTCCTAGTTTAATTTCAAATCTCGCCTCAATTTGCAGTTTCTAGAATTCTTTTCACTTATTATTATTTTTTTTTATAATTTCGTGACTATTGCAATAAGAATTTGGTGAATATCTAAAATCTTTCAAAATACAAAACATTAACAAGAAAATTATATATAACTTTGTTTGAGGTTGTATAATTTTTTTGAAGGATTTTTATTAGATTCGTGCCAATGTAAAGAATAAGTTACATATTCACTGTTGGACAGTTGATATGTGAAAATATTAATTACAAAACTAATTTCAAATACATATATCACTCATCTAATGTGAATTTATAACAATTCTTTCTCACATGTAGTGGACCTAACACAAATTCTTTTCCAAATTATGGCAAAAAGTTAAGTGGGAGCTTTTTTCTACTTATAAAAGAAGTCAGACACAAACATACCATAAACTTTTAGTTGGAGAGAGGGATAGAGATAGAGATGGTGTCTTGATAAAAGAAGCGTACCTACAATTTTGGCAAAATTCCAAAGTGACCTTGTAAGACATTGAAGTGCTACAATGATTGCAGAGAGAATCCAGTCACCAGAAATGAAATCATTGTAAGACCTCATCATTCGTTAGTTATATTGTCAAATTAATTAAGTTATATGATACTTATGCACTTGGTTGAATCATATATGGTTCCTAGGAGAGAGCTGATTCATAAAGTAGTTCAATTTCAAACCATTATTCAAGTAAAACTGGGGGACCGCTCACTTCACGGAAAACATTTTTTGGGAAAATATTTTCCTCATTTTCCAACATTTCATTTGCTTAGAAAATGGGTCAATGGAAAATATTTTCCTAATCAACAAAAAAGATTTTCTTACCAAAACTTAAATTTAAGAAAATAATTTCCCTTCCAAAGAACCAAAAACATTTTCCCAACCATTTTCCTAATCTTAGGGTCCTTGGTTAATGAAACTTTTGTTCTTATTTAATTAATTTTTAATAAAAATTCTAATTTTTAAATTTTAAAAAAATCGATTTTTTATTTTTTCTTTCTTTTTCTTTTTTTTCTTTTTCTTTTCTTTTTCATTTCTTTCTTTTTACTTTCTCCTTCTTCCTCAGCCGACCGCATGCCACAACGATGGCCAACAACCCGACAATCGGCCATGATGCGGATTGACAAGTTGAGGCTTTGACAATCTAGGCAAGCCCGAGTTGGCCGAGGCCGCCAAGCTCAAGGCTTGCCAAATCCAGGCGAGATTGCCGCTTGACCAAGGCTGGCGAGCTCATGGCTCACTTGATCCTAGCAAGCTCACAACTCACCAAATCCAAGTAAGCTCGGGCTTCACCGAGGCCAACGAGCTTGCCCACCCTTGGAGCCATCATCGGTTAATCATGATAAAGGAAGTTGGAAAAAAAAAAAAAGGAAAGAAAAGAAAGAAATAATTTAAAATTCTAATTTTTTTTTAAAAAGAAAGAAAAATTAAAAAGAGAAAAAGCTAAAATAATTAAAAATTTGATTTTTTTAAAAATATCAAATAATTGAAAATTTTGATTTTTTTGCTTGATATAAAGTCATGAGATTGAAATTATTTTCCAATGAAATCCAAATATAAGAAAATATTTTCAATCATAAATCACCAAATAAAGGAAAATTAATCGTATTCCTAGAAATTTATTGCTGAGTTTTCCACGAGATAAAAACACCCCAAGGAACCGGATTATATATGCTATAAAGAAACCGTCATTCCCAGTTTCTTTTGCTAGTACGATGGGAATCAATCTAAGAAAATTGTCTGTAAGTTCAAAATCATGAAAGGTCCCAAGATAATCCGTAACAGCGAAAATGCGTACGCACCCGGATCCGAAGTTTTATCTGTTGGGTTGTAGTCCAAGTCCACCGGAACACCTTCAATTAAGAAACAAAACAGCCAGTGAAGAGCCAGGTATGATCATCTTGAAGGGAATAGGTAATGAAGGGATGCGAGTGCAGAAAGTACGGACATTTGTATATCAATGCTTCCAAAACACAAAGCCTACTTCCACTGAGAAAGTGAGACGGCATCCTCGCCAATGCGTCCAGTATAGATAATTCTCCGCATTTCATGGTAATTAAGTGAGGGTACCGCTCGACTAGATAAAGGGTGATATCTGTCCATATTCACCGGCAAAGTTGATCAGGAAATTAAGCTACGTCTAGTGTGAAGGAAAAACCGGATGGAGCTGAGATAAAGAGCGATGGTGATCTTACCATGATGACCGGCGAAGGTGAGTCCTATAATGGTCTCAATCGCAGAGGGTTTGCTGAAGGGATGACTTGGCCCAACGTCTCTTGTATTTTTCGCTAGGAACCAGGCAATCTCCTTGTGCATAGAAGCTTCCCAAACAGATATTCCCAAAGGAACACATCCTTCATTATCCGCAAGTTGCGTCAATCTAGGATTACTTCTAACTAATGACTTGACCATCCTTATCCTTCCACAAAAGACAGCGTAGTGGAGGGCTGTGCGGCCATCACAATCAACCATTTCAAGGGCTTTTGTATCTTGGGCC
The DNA here is from genome assembly GCA_014182565.1 of Eucalyptus marginata. Classification (NCBI taxonomy): domain Eukaryota; kingdom Viridiplantae; phylum Streptophyta; class Magnoliopsida; order Myrtales; family Myrtaceae; genus Eucalyptus; species Eucalyptus marginata. Next base: position 43,007,933 of record CM024587.1, on the reverse strand, counting down.
AAGAGCTCAACCAGGTTCTCCAAAAATTCGTCTTGTGCACTCAAAGCGGCCATGTGAAGCACTGTTTCTGATCTGCTCGTTATTTTGGCCGTCTTTGAAGAAGGGTCTCTCTCGAAAAATCTTTTAGCAGATTCCCAGTCACCCTTGAACGCAGCTTGCAACAATGGTCGGTAAGAGTGTCCTACCACCACGTTTTCCAATATTTCTGCAATAATCCAAACCGTGCAGGCCATTTTGTTAATGCGTTTTCCTTGCAGACATTGAGAAGTGTCCCAGAAAAGAACAATTTCATGAAGAGCCGCCACAGATATTAATTTCACAATGAAATAACTCTTTTGAGGGATAACGCACCTGGCACACCTCTGGATTGAGAAGGAGCTGATCCAACGCTAACAAGAACATCTTCAATATATGTAGGAGAAAGAGTGAGCACAAAATCCTTCCCATACTGATTTTTTTTTTCTTTTCTCTTTTTCCTAGCCAATGTCAGGGTCATGTTTGCTCGATGATAAAGCAAAGAAAAAGAACCATAGGAAAATACAAGTTCCAGCATACCATAAGATTACAGCACTTATCACGCTGTTTTCTCGGTTGGAAGTAGAACATGTACCTGGTTCCGTCGCCATTGGGTTGCTCTCCTGGTTACAGTCTTTCTAACAACAAAGTAGACGGAGAGTGCTACAGAGACTCTCTGCTTCCCTAGAAAGTGGAAGTTGGGGATGTCGATCGGTTTAAGTTGCTGGCCTCTTAAATCGTGCTAAACATGGCAAATGATTCGTACGGCCTTTTTCTCATGCCTCGTGTCCTGTTCTCGTTGTTGTTATGTTGACGTAACTATTTGTTGACTTCTGTCTGGCCACAGACTCCGCTTGTTGTGATTTGAGGCAGCTATTTTTTTTTAGAATGGAATCAGAGAGCAGGCGCATGTTTGTATCGTTTGGCTAGATGGGAATTTTTTATGTCTGCCTATATATGGAAAATTCCAGCCCATCAGCTCCGTAAATACTGTTGGCAAAAATCCTAACGATAGTGGAAAAGTCCGGCTAAATCATGGATTGATGAGGTCACATCATTGAGTGGCCGATTATTGAGGAAATATCTGGAAACTATATACTAATGCAAACTTTAATGAATAAACAAATCTCCAGAGTAGACAGTATTCAGATTATGAGATGGACGTACCAAAATAATTGATGAAGATATGCATATGAAACCGGTCATTTCTTTTCTAATGTATGAAAATTCCATCTAAGTCGCGAGATTTAAAAAAAAGGGATTCGAAAAACAAATCGGTTTTCTTCCGGATAATTGTGTCATCTTCTACGCATTCAGGTCCCTTTTTTCATTTTCTATCATGCTTTCATGATAATATTCAGTTTTCAACATCCGAAATTTTGCGTTCGATGATGATTTGTTGATGGGATAATCTTCAATGTGGAAACCAAGAAACAGGATATGTATTTCATAAACAGGTTATGTCATTCTATAGAATGAAACATATTCAATTTTTATTTTTAGCACGCAGATATATTTCATAAACAGGTTATGTTCCCATTCGGAGACTGCTTGTATAAAAAAGACTTACACTGAACGTGCGAGTAAAATATGTCCTCTTGAACGGGCTTTTATTTTGTACAGTGGTGATATAAAAATTTCTTTGCACAAATAGGTTTTAGAAAATAATACGTAATTAACTTTTATTTTTTGCATGTATCTTTATTTTATAAATAGATTCATATTTACATTATGAGAATATCTGAATAAAAAAAAAATTATGATGGCGATATATGTAACATTCATATATATGTATGTATGGGATAAGTGCAATAGAAGTCATAAAACTTGTTACGAAAATGCAATTGAGTCCTAAAATTTGCAAAAAGTGCAATCAAGTCACAAAATTCGTCCAATTGGTTCAATTGAGTCTTAAAGTTAACACGGTCAAACTTACTAACGGAAAATATTGACATGGCGCAAACATGGCATTTTAAACGATTTTTTTCTTTTCCATGTGGCTTTTTAAAATTATTTTTTATTCAATTTTTTAAAAAAATTAGATTTTAAAACTAAATTTATTTTTTTTTAAAATATTTAAAAAAGAGAAAATGGAAGCTCCTCCACCGCCGCCCATCGCCGGAGGGGTCGACGATGGTCACCGGCCCCTCGCGCCGGCGCGAGGAGCTGCCATTTTCTCTTCTTTTTTTTTTAATAGTTTTTTTAAATAAATTTTAGTTTTTCTTTTTAGTTTTTAAATCTAATTTTGAATAAAAAAGAATTAAAAAGCCATGTGGAAAATGAAAATTGATTTAAAATGCCACGTCTCGCGCCACGTCGCATATTTTCCGTTAATAAGTTTGACGGTGTTAACTTTAGGATTCAATTGAACCAATTTGACAAGTTTTAGGACTTAATTGCACTTTTTGCAAGTTTTAGGACTCAATTGTACTTTCGTAACAAATTTTAGGGCTTCTATTGCACTTATCCTATATATATATATTCACTACCGTTAGATCCATACCTTGAAAATCCTTCACCTCTCTTTTTCTCACTTCTCATTGCCAATTCAAAACATCTTCTCGACATAATTTAAATCTGTATTGCGTTCGTGCACCCTTCTTGTTACAAAATGTTATCTTTATTTTTACCTTGTAAACTTAGAACATTGACATCCTGAATCAATAAAAAATTTATACAAATTTAGCTTGATGTGGATATTCTCAAAAGCTTAATCGCAAAATTTTTTCTAAGAAAAATAAATTATCTGAATATGGAATTTCTATTATCTTTGAAAAAGCTGGGAAAATGGGGAGGATAAAAATTTAGATGGAAAGTTAATCAATGAAGCAAGCTCATATATATATAATCATATTCTAACTTTTAACTCACTCTCAGATTTTTATCTTACTTTTTTGTAGAGCGTGAAAGTCGAAATCCACATAAGACTAAACACCTCCACTCTCAACCCCTATTAAGAATGTGAGAAATCAAACTCTCCACATTCCTCTTCTTATGGAATCTTTTTCATGGGCATTGTGGGACACGGATATGCTTGGAAAATTGCAATTATGTATGAAATTATTAAGGACCTTATCTTATCTTATCTAACTGTACAGTGTCGCGTAAAGACGTCTTTTTATACAATCCCTTTTTGGCCCTTGGGCGACTTAAAGACCATCGAAGTCAGGGAGGCTGCCAAAAGTTCCTCCCCCGGAAAGATGGTGACATTCTGGCTTCTTTTCAAAATTAGGAGTCTCAGCATGAAAAGATGGAAGAGGTAGAGACAAGACAACCACACAGAAGGTATAAGAGAGTGACTGAAAACCTTTGGACCATCACGCCGGCAACTCACTAATTATTTTTTTTTGGTAAAATCAACTCACTAATTATTTATAAGGGTTAATACCTTAAAAATCCCAAACTAGTACACATGTGATAAATTTAACCCAAATTAATTTTTTAACTACCAAAAACCCTGAACTGATACACCTTTAACAAATTTACCCTAAACTGGTACACTTGTGATAAATTTACCCTCCGTTAGTTTCCGTTAATTTTTTTTTTTTTTTTGATAATCTGGGAACCACCGTACAGCCAGCAGCCGGCGGCATAAACCCGGGGCGAACTGAGCCACCACCACAAGCCCAACCGCGGGTAAGTCGCGCAATGGGGACGCGGGGTTTCGAACCCCTCCCTCCCGGATGGGGGAGTAAAGTTCTAGCCATCGCGGCCACCACGGGCGGTGGTTAATTTCCGTTAAATTTTACTATCAAACTATTAAATTAAATGACACGTGACAGTTGATTGATATACCAATTTGGGATTTTACTCTCCGTTTGTCACAACATTGGGTATATTTGTTACAAATGTATCGGTTTGAGCTTTTTGGCGGTCAAATAAATTAATTTGAGTTAAATTTGTCATAAATATACTAGTTTAGGATTTTTTTATGGTCAGTCAAGGTAAATTTGTCACGTATGTACTAGTTTGGGGTTTTTCATGGTCAAAAAAATACTTTGGGGTAAATTTGTCACACCTGTACTCAGCTTGGGGTTTTTTAGGGTATTAACCCTTATCATAATGTTTTCTAATTATTTATCTTATTTTAATTTTCAATTAACTTTCAAACTTTCATTTTATTGTTTTGAAGTCAAACTCCACATTTAAAATTAAATGTCCCCGTACTCAATTCCTTGAGAAGGTAAGGACTTGAACTCATTATCTCCATCTTCTCATGTGAGAAGAGTTGCCTCCCAATGGTTATTGTTTTTTGGTGAGTGAGAGTTGACTTATTTTCAGTCCACCTAATTCGGACAAGGTAGTTCTTTTTCCTTTCCTATCTTGGGTGATCTGCGGTTAATAGTTCCATGTGAATGTGAGACATTCAAAATTGAGATATTGTGCATGCAGATTTGGCATCCTATCAAGAAGATTTTTGTTTTGTCAAAAATTAAACTGGATATGCATTGAATAATTGAGTTTACACGCTTCCCTGCTTCAATTTTTCTCGGGTATCAAAGGAAGGCTCAGGGCTCTGCTGGGGACGTCTCTCCCTCAATGAGCTCCCGGGCGATCTGGGTTCCTCCCTACCGAGTGGTAGATCTTCTGCGTACTGTAGCAACGCTCGTTCCATTATCACGCACCCTCATCAGATTCCCAATTCTGATCTCCTTCTCTTCGTAATGACCGTTCTCTGACCGTGTTACCCTGTTTCCGGTGTCCGAAGGAACAGAAATTCCTTTCGCCCCTAAACCCTCACTAATCGGTAACAAACCCTAATCCCATCTTTGAAATTGCTTCTGAGTCTCATCGATTACAGGTGTTCCTATCTTCGCATCAACTCCAGAAATCTAAGCATGGACATTCCAAATATCTGACTCACCCTTTGGAAGTTTTTTTTTTTTCTTTCCTCTTCTTAAAATCTTGTCCTCTATCGCTATAGCCCCCTGCATGTCTTTTCTTTACCGACTGCCTCTTTTCTGCGGGGTCGGGTTGTTTCCTTTCTCTCTTCGTCAAGGGGAGACGGCTTGTGTCTTTGCATCGGAGGAGCCTCAGCAGTCTTGCTAATATTCAACCTGCGCGAAGGCCTTGCCGGTTTCTTGTATGGTTACATCACCTATCCTATTTTTTCAGTACTGTGGTAGCTCATCTTTATCTTTATTGGGGTAGCCAGTAGTGCCGGTACTATGGCTGATCAAATATCTGATGATAGTAGAGTAGAGGCTTTGTGTAAAAGTTTGGGAAATCTATGGTCCGAAGATGATATAATTGAGGTCAAGCAAGGAATTTCTGAAGAAAAATTAGCAGAAGGTCGGTTAACTCTATTTGGCAAACTTTACTCTCGACCAAATGTGAACTTTCAGGCATTTCTAAACACAATGAAAAGAGCATGGCGGACAGAAAATATAACATGTACCTTACTAGAACCGGGCTTCTTTTCCTTTTCCTTCAACTCTGAAGTTGAAAAACAGAGAGTGCTAGATTCCGGGCCGTGGTCCTTTGCAAGCAACCTCCTTGTCCTTCAGCAATGTGATCCTGATATTCCAGAAATCTGCTATGATTTTGACCATTGTCCCTTCTGGGTTACCCTATATGGACTCCCATTTGGTCGAGTAACGCAGGAAGTAGTCCACGAAATAGCCTCTAAGCTTGGTGAAGTTATAGAGGTGAAGTTGGAAGCTAAGGGAAATAGTACATACAAAGTCGGCAAAGCTAGGGTGAATCTATATTTAGGTTCCCCTCTTAAGACAGGGGTAGTTATAAAGCTGGGAGAAAAGAAACTGTGGATAGAATTTAAATATGAGCGACTTCCGCACTACTGCTATTCGTGTGGACGAATCGGACACTACGCCACAGCATGTAAAGAGATTCCCTATGAAACAACACGGCTGGAGGAGGACATACCAGGTAATTTTGGGAATTGGTTACGTGCTGAAGTCAGGGATCTTAGCCCATATGGTAAAGTCTTTTATGGGAAACATATTGACCTCCTTGAAGTTCCCGAAATGGTGCCGGAAACCCCACCTGCTGCAACAACTCAAGAAGAACAACAGGCAATCAGATTACAAGCACAGCCTACTCTACTCACGCGAAGTCAAAATGTTTCGGAGGTGGAGTTGAAACAGAATGATGATCCTCAACACAGAAAAGAGCCAGTACCTGCCTAGATGACGAATCAATGATGGTTATTTACAATGAGCAGCAAAAAGAAACCGAATACGAGATAGAACACCAGCAAGCATCTGTAAGAGATCCAAGCAAAGGAAAATCCAAGAACACAAAATTCCCTTCTGCAAAAAAAGGGAAAAGATTTTGTCCGTATGGTGCACAAACTTCAAAGACACCATTGACTGATAAATTACAGCTAGTAGATATTCCGATCACAGAAGAAGAGAAGTCAACTAAATGGGCTTTGGTGGCTAGCCCTAATAAGCCACCGGGTCCGCCATGAAACTAATCAGTTGGAATTGTCAGGGGTTGGGCTCACCCCTGACAATTCGAGCGTTAAGAGCCTTGGTGACTCAGGAACAGCCCAACCTTATCTTTTTAATGGAAACCAAAAACCAGGAGAAGCTGGTTCATCGGGTGCGTCGTCGTCTAAAGTATCAATATAGTTTTTTGGTGAATCCAAATGGTATATCAGGGGGTTTGGCTATTTTTTGGGATGAATTGGTTACCTTGAATGTGGAATCATATTCCGAACACTTTATTAATGTGAAGTGTCAACTTCATGATATCCAGGCAACTCATGAGAATCACTTTCTTGCATGCTCCACCTATCTTTTCTACTAGAGTACTCTTATGGGAGGAAATACAACGAGAAAGCGCATTCAACCACCTACCTTGGATATGCATTGGGGATTTTAATGAAGTATTATACCACTGGGAAAAAGAGGGTAAGAGGATGGTCGAGAACTTTCGCCTTGTAGCATTCAGAGATTTCCTACATGCTTGTTCCTTGATGGATTTAGAGAGTAAAGGCTGTGCATTTACTTGGACAAACAAAAGGGATGGTGAAGAAAATGTGAAGAAAAGGTTGGATAGAGCCTTATGTACCTTAGACTGGAGAATAATGTACCCAAATGCGGAGGTCACAGCCCTTCCACCAATAGGCTCTGATCATAGTCCTCTCATGCTATCCCTGTTTCCTAAAACCAATCGAAAGAGGCGTGATTTCAGATATGAAGCTTATTGGGCAGAAGATGAGGATTGTAAGATGCTCGTGAAACAGACCTGGGAAAACTCACAAGGCACAAATATGGTTGAAAAATTACAATTAGTGGCTGCCAAACTTGCTATATGGAGCAAAAAAAGGTTTCCTAATGCTTATAAACGAATAGATATGCTGAAAAGTGAAATGCAGACTTTGCTGAATAGCCCAGACACTCAATATGATCAGCAAAGAATTCAACATATAAATCACGAGATTGACTCACTATGGCGACAAGAGGAGATGTTTTGGGGCATGCGTTCTAGGATCAAGTGGCTGAAATGGGGAGACAGGAATACAAAATTCTTCCATGCAACGACCATTCAAAGAAGAAATCGGAATCGCATATCCATGTTAATGAATCAGCAGGGGGAGTGGATTCGGAATGAGGAAAATCTTCAGGACATGACGGTTAACTATTTCAGAAATCTCTACAAGTCCGAGGGCCAAAGGAACTTTCAGCCCATTCTAACATACATCCCAACTTTAGTGGACGAGACTATGAATCAAAATCTAGTTGCACCCGTCACTTTGGAGGAAATAAAAGTAGCTACCAACCAGCTGGGTCCTACCAAAGCACCTGGACCAGATGGGATGAATGGCCTGTTTTTTCAGCATCATTGGACGGACATTGGAGACGATGTTTGTAGGGAGGTACAATCCTTTTTCGAGACTGGATCTCTAAACCCAGCACTCAACCACACACAAATTATACTCATCCCCAAAACCCAAAACCCAGAAAGACTAGAACAGTATCGACCGATTAGTTTGTGCAACTTCGCCTATAAAATCATATCCAAAATACTCACAAATAGACTTAAACCTCTCTTATCGGTCCTAATAGAAGCAGAACAAAGCGCCTTTGTGGGAGGTCGGCAAATACAGGATAATATTTTGATTGTACAGGAAGTTCTTCATCGACTTCGAACCCGTGATCGTCGACGAAAGTTCCAAGCTGTTCTTAAACTTGATATGCAGAAGGCGTATGATCGTATAGAGTGGGATTTCCTTCAGGAATGCCTGAAAAAGATGGGGTTCTGTGGAAGATGGGTAAATTGGGTTATGGAGTGTGTTACAACAGTCACATTTAGTATTAAGTTTAATGGGACTTCCTTACCCTTCTTCAAGCCAACCAGGGGGATCCGACAAGGCGATCCACTCTCCCCTTATCTATTCATTATTGTGGCTAATGTTCTATCTCACATGATTAAGGAAGCCATTGAAGCAGGTACTCTTCGTGGAATTCGGTTAAACAGGAATTGTCCCACTCTTTCTCACTTATTATTTGCAGATGATTCTATCTTTTTCCTTGATGGAACAATCTTAGAATGTCAAAACCTAGCGTCTATTCTTCACCAGTACTGCTATGCTTCAGGACAAGCTATAAATCTCAACAAGTCGGGAATATTTTTTAGTAAAGGATGTCCAGACCAACTACGGAGGAACATGGCATCTGAGCTGCGAGTTCCAGAAATTAAGAAAACAGGGAAGTACCTAGGAATACCTTCGGACTGGGGGGCTTCTAAAAAAGAAATGTTTGCGTGGATTCTAGCCATAATTAATATGAAGCTTGAGAGTTGGAAGGAAAACTTGTTATCAAGGGCGGGTAAGGAAATACTTATTAAATCTGTAGTGCAAGCTATTCCCCAATATGCAATGTCCATATTTAAAATCCCAATCTCTATACTCAGAGCCATTGAGAAAAAAATAGCTAATTTCTGGTGGAAAAACAACAATAAAGAGTACGGTCTTCACTGGAGAAAATGGGAAATTCTCAAGCTTCGAAAAGTGGAAGGGGGCCTGGGTTTTAAAGACCTTCTCAGCTTCAATACTGCTATGTTAGGAAAACAAGCCTGGTGTCTTTATCAGCACCCTCATAATCTATGGAGTCAGCTTATGAAAGGTTTGTACTTCCCGAATTGTACCTTCTGGCAAGCAGGTAAAGGCTCACGTCCATCCTGGGGTTGGCAAAGCTTATTAGTAGGAAGAGAAGCAATCACCCCACAAATCATGTGGGCCGTCGGGAATGGACAAAACATATCAATCAGAACAGATAAATGGCTGAAGATGGGAGTAATTGGGGGCCCTGCATTACAAAATGAACCTTCTAAGGTGGCGGAGTTGATTGATTTTGATCGTGCAGAATGGAAAGAAAACCTGTTAAGGTCTATGTTTGATGATCATATAATAGCGGAAATCCTAGCCACCCCTATTGGTATACCAACTACCGCAGATAAACTGGTTTGGATTGGGAACAAATCCGGTAGCTATACCGTGAAGAGTGGATATTTGACACAACGAAAAAACACAAGACCCCGAGAGAACAAATGCCAACTACTTCACACCAACCAAAACCCGACGTATGGAAGTATATATGGAATGCAGCGATACAACCAAAAATAAAGTTTTTCTCTCGGACTGCCCGTCGAACGCATTGCCTACCTCGGATAACCCGTATAAAAGGAAAATAGTACCTGCTCCTCTTTGTCCCATATGCGGCACTGAACCCGAGACGGTTGAGCATACCTTCCTTCTCTCGCCCTTGGTTATCTCGGTTATGGACTGATCCCTCCCTACAAGTTAAAGTGAATCGAGTGGGATTATCCCGATTTGATGAATGGTTATATAATACTCAGACCAGATCAAAGCACTTACATAACTTCGAATTGATTGCGAACGTATTATGGTGCATATGGAAAGATCGCAATCACTTCATATTCAGGAAAAGTCCCCTCAATTTCCAGCATACCCTGTTTAAAGCTACCAGTTTACAAGAAAGCTTTGCCACTTGGTCTTCCACAGCAAAGAAAAAGATTAAAGAGTCAGACTTACAGTACAAATGGCAACCCCCAAGGCCCGGTGCTCTCAAAATTAACATCGACGCATCCTTCCATCCTGCCAGCACAGATAGAACACCTTTAAACTCAAGCCAAAATTTCTCGAGGTTCACTGACGCAAATAATCTAGCTCTACTCTCGGAGCCAAACCCAGTGACAGCAAATCTTCAGGTCATGAATACTACTTCTCCAACCTCCTTATCCCCAATACCTAATACATCCTGGATTACAAATGATGATGAACAGAACGTCGATTGTAGAAGAGACCACCTGCAAATATGCGGAAACAAATCGCAAACCTGCTCCATTTTGGACCCTCAAGGCTCGGCCCTCTCTCCCACGAGGTTCAACTCAGTTGCTGCAGATAGGAAAAGGCCAGATCTTCTTCTCGAAGTGGAACCAGTTAGCCTTAATCTACCCAATAGTTTAGTTCTTAGAAGTGAACCGAATGATCAAGATAGCAACACCCCTGCAACAATTCTGATCCATCGTACACCATCAAAAGCTGTTCGGAACAAGCAAAATAAAAAAGGTAAGGGAGAAACTTCAATCTCCACCGATTCGATCGATGCACATTGGGGCAGATTAGATCTGGACAGTGACCCATTAGATGGAGAGCTTCGTTCAACCTTCAACTCCTCGTGCGTCGCCAAACCCGTGCACGAACATCGACAAAAATGCTGGACACAGGACATCACCAGATCTGATAAGGGAAGAGGAAGAAGGAGCATTACAACAACGACACCGCCCAGATCTGACAAGTGAAGAAGTTGTTGGATTCTACGCCTCTACTCAGCGAATCCCCCCTCCTCGTGGTGCTGAAATGTGCCTCTCTAGGGAATTCAGCCCAACAAGAAGCTCTCCTCACCAAAACCAAAAAACAAACCTGTCAGATCTGCCCAAAGTTCCAGTAAAAAGGAAGACCGTCGCTGCCATTGATCTTCAAAGGAACTCATCGGAACTTTCACAAATCCCCCAAACACCCACCAGCCCCATCAATGTTGTTGATAACAGGGGAAAGTCTGCTCTGCTACAAAGTCAAGCGGCTGAAGATCGAGAACACCGAGTAGCACCAGATCTACACAGAGAGGAAGATGTAAGTTTTCTCGGCCCTCAAAAGCATTCCTTCCATTGGCAAGGAGCTATTGCGTGTATATGCAGGGATGCTCTAGGTAGACTTGTAGATGGATTTACAAGATATGTAGAGGTGAAATCGGCTGAGCAAGCGGAGGCACAAGCTTTGGTTGAAACCCTAGACTTTATTTCCTCGAAGCTCGCCCCGCTTAGATCTGAAAAAGAAATACATATTCACTCAGACTGTAGCACGCTGGTGAATGGGGTCCTCAATTCTGATATCATCAGTTGGGAATTGCAGCCTCTAGTGGACCGGGCTAAACGCAAATTAAACGAGAACTCGGGCATCATATTATCCCACTGCAGTCGAAGTGCGAATAAGGTGGCCGGCGGTTAGCAAAAGCTCATCGTTTGGGGTGTCTTCCCATGGATTGGGTTCACCAACCCCTTTTGCTCTTTTGGATTTACTATGTGTCGATGCTTCGGTGTATTTGCTAAGACTGGTACTTAATAATATTATATGTTTGTCTATTCAAAAAAAAAAAAAAAAAAAAAAAAGGAAGGCTCAGATGCCTCGTGATCATGCCAATGATGAATTTATTGGTATGAAGTGGGAACGCGACTATCATTAAATATCCTAAAGCTCGTAGCGATGTGAAGGTAGCAATTCAAATAAGTCGGTAAATTATTAAATTACTAAAATGTCGACATATTTACTATAGTGATGATGATTATTTACTTACGGTACTTACAACATGTTGCAGAAAAGTTGATAATATACTAATTTTTTTGGAAGTTAGTAAATTCTTAGTAATGTTGGTAAGTTATTAATGTTGTAAAAAATAGTTTGAGGATATGAAAATAAAAAATCAACTATGAAGACATTGTCTTTCGGGATAATTTCGCCTCTCGAAGGATGAAACTCGCATAACAGAATCTAGTGGCTATCTTCTGAAAATACAATAGATCAACTTCTTTACTCTGCACCTAATAATAGAGGGAACATGAACTATAATTTTGTATATTGAACCCAATAAAGAAAGGAAAGAAAAATTGGAAAGAGAGTAAAGATTTTCTTGTTTTGTACGTCCTTTTTTTTTTAGTATGTTCGGAGTAACAATTTTGGGTAAATGAAAGAGAGTCGGTTTTTTCATCATCAATTCTTGCATTAAGATGAAAACCATTACAAATCCCTTACAAATCTATGGCTCTTAGTTACAAAAATCGTTACAAATTAATGACAATCATGACTTCTATTAGAGCCGTTATTAAACGGCTTTGAAAATTTCAAAACCGTTGAAATATCCAACAATCCCCACATAACCAAAAGGTTTTGACCACTTGGGATTGCCTTAGTAGCCACCCTTCCTATTTGGGAAATGGAAGGTGGGGAGTTCGATTCCTCACATTCTTGGGGGGCTAAGGTGGGGACGAGTGAGTGAGAGATAGGATTTCACAACCTATGCATATAGATAATACACACAGTGGCTTGTCAAATAGATATAAGATAAGATGGGATTAGACAAAACATGGAAAAAAAAAAAAAAAGGGTTGGGGGGGGTTTGAAAAGAAAGGAAAGATATATGTTGGCCTAAACTAAATTAAATACAATGCATTGGAACCGATGCCTTTTGGGTTATGAACCAAACCATAAAATATTATTCACAAAGTCATTGGTGAAATTTGAAACTTTTATAAATCAAGAATGTTTGTTGTAAATTTTAATTTTCACTAATCACATTAGACCCCTACCAATTTTGTTGTTCAAGGCAATTTGGTACTAATAGGCAAGTGCGAGTGTCTAATTTATTGACGAAGAATACCTAAAATGCCAAAACTTGATATAGATGGACACTTACATACCACAAAAGTTACGAAATAACACTTAAATGCCAAAATCGAAGTAAAATTGATCAGTTAAGTGCCAATGGCAAGAAAATCCGAGCAAAATGGTAAAATGGTGATTTTTTGACGAGGCAAGTGGAAAAAAATGTCAGTTTGCACACCGACGTGACTAAACTAGTGCAAAAGCAACGTCGTTCTACCGCCAAGATGGATAGAGAATTGATATTAATATCAATTTAATTTAATTTAAAGCTAATTTTTTTTTTTTTTTTTTTTTAAAAGGAAGATGGAGATTGCAGGCGACGAGGGCTCGGCGCTATCGCCTCCCCATGGTTGCTGGGAAGGGCAGCGACGGTGGGGAAGGATCGACCAAGGTTGTCGGGCCCTAGCCAGGGGCTGGCGACCTCAGTTGCCCCCCAGTGAGCGACGGCCCTTGGCTCGGCCAGGCGAGGGTCGACAACCCTACCAAATCAAGGGAAGGCCGTGACCCTCGCCCCAAATTTGGGTGAAGGCTCACAGCCCTCGTCATCGATCGCCGGGGTCGTCGAGCCTTGGCCAAAGCCCGTGACCCCAGCCGACCCTTCCCCACCATCGCCGACCCTTTTCGGCAACAATGGGGAAGCGGCGGCAAGGGCTTCCCCCTTTTTAATATAAATATTTTAATTTAATTAATATTTATATTAAAATTCAAAAAAAGACAAAACGACATCATTTTGGTTTTTCGTTACTGACACAACTCTTTGGCATGTCACGTAAACGAGTTATACTATTACAAATTTGCCACTTAAGATTTCCGGTCACCTTCGCCGAACTTGACACTCAAGTTGGCACTTAAGTATCCCTCCATGCCAATTTTTGGTACTCCAGGTATCTTTTTGTCCTAATTTATTTGTAAGTACTTTAAAGATTTTTCCAAAATTTTCATAGGAGTGGCCCCACTCCAAACTTATATAGGTGATTCCATCTAGTATAAACTACGGTTTGATTCACTTATAAAGGCTCTTGCTTAATTTGTGGTAAACCACGTCATGATGCAATGCGATACAGAGGGAAAATAACGGCAAATGACAATCCTACTAACTTAAAAGTCAACTTGGTTGAAGCATATGACTCTAATGGCATAATTACTACGGTCATTTCCCAAGCTAATATTGTGGCCATGTCAAGGAATGGGATAGTAACTTCAAGTGCTACCAAGCATATTTGTAAAAATAGGAATGCCTTGTTCTCTCACACTCTAGTAGGGGAAGGAGAAGATTTTTTATCTTGGTGATTTAAGAAGTACTCAAATTCTTGAGAAATGGAAAGTTCTTCTCAAACTTATATCTTGCAAGACTTTGACTCTAAATGATGTACAACACGATCCTAATATGAGGGCAAACCTAATTTTCTGTAGCTCTTTTAGGAAAGGTTGGGGTGAAGGTATCTTAATGTTTCCAATATTTTTAATAAAAATGCTACTTCTTTTGCTTACTTGCTTGAATCTATTGATTTATTACATGGTAGATTAGGACATTATTTCTTATATTAAGAAAATACAAAAACATGGTTCGATTCGGTATGCCTGCACTCCTTCCTACAAGTTCCTGCACACTGACATGGAGAGGTTCTATGAGAAGATCGTGAGACTGTTTGTTCTTCAGAGCATGAATAACAGCTAATTCAACAGCTGAGAATAATAGAAAAGCAGAGAGAATTGGTATTTTCTGTATATTTCAATGTATCTTGAAAAAGAATACATTAGCCTATTTATAGATTTGTTAGATGATTATCTATAACATATCAATCAAGATATGCATAATCACAGTGAGACATATACACAACTTTTAGAGATGTCAAAAATGAACGGAATTACCAAAATATCTCTAATATAGAAAATCATCTTAGAGAAATCCCTAATTATCTCTAACAGTGCGAATGAGTAACCCCATTCGCAACAATAAGTCCAATTCCGTCTCCCAACTTCCAAATCTCAGCTACAAAAGCATTCGTTCTACCTGTGTTTCCAGAGGAAACTAGCTATCCAGTTTTCCTGGCAGTCTCTTGAGAGACCTCTAGTTCCTGCTTCTCTGTTCTCTATAGACATTAAGGGGCTGCATGACAACGTTTATGTTTCTTAGAATTTATGTTCTTTTGTTCCCTAGAACAAAAAAAGAACAGAAACCCATTTGGTAACGCTAAGTTGTTTTTTTGTTCCTCGGAATAGAAAGTTGGCCCGGGAATAGATTTGGAGTAGAAACGAGAAACAAAAAAAAGTTGCTTCTTGTTCCCGGGAACAATTTCTAGAAATAAGCCAATTTTCTATTTTATTTTTCTTTTATTCCTCTCTCTTGCCGTGGCCACCTCCAATCGCCCGGAGCCACCGCCGGTCGCCACCGGCCATCGCTCGTCGCCGCCGGCCGTCGCCCACCGCTAGCAGCCACCCGCCATCGCTCGTCGCTGCTGCACGACGCGCTGGCCGTCGGCCGGCGGTCGTGCAGCGGCGGTGGCGGGCAGTCGACAACGGCGGGCGGCGACGGGTGGCGGTAGGCGGTCGACGATCCGTGGGCAAGAATAAAAAACGAATAAATACAAAAAAGAAACTGTTGCGTTATCAAACACATTTCTATTCTTTTTCTATTCCAAGAGTAGAAATTTTGTGTAGTTATCAAACGTGTTCTTTTACTCAGAAATTGTTCCCCGAAATAGAAATAGAAAAAAACTATTTCTAAAAAAAAAAAAAAAAAACTCTTCCCTAGACAAGAAGCGTTGTCATGCGCAGCGTAATTGCTTTGTTTGAGTTAAGCTTAATCCACCCTTATTCAGGTTTCCACCATTCGGTCCCCTGCTTCAATGAAAAGAGGAGTTATTTTCCTCTTCCTAAAAGCATGGGCAGATGCAGTAGAAAGAAGCAGACACATGCCAACAAATAACATAAGGACACTAACGAAGTTGTGTTCGTTGTGCCATGTGAATACGCGAGTAAAGAACAAACACAGAGCGATCGAGTGAATGTGTGCGAGGTTGACCGAGAGGAATACAAAGGAATTTATCCCCCAAGAAATTCTTTGGAAGCGGGTAAATTCTTAAAATATTTATTGGTAAGTTATTCACTAGTTACCTGGTAATTAAGTTAGTGAGCATTCATTTTCCACCAAGACCATTCGAAATTTGCCGACAGTTACAGAAATCATCCAACTTCGAAAATTTTCCAAATTTTCCCTTGAACTTGTCTTTGCTAGCATGAAACATGAGGGGGCTGAGCAGTTCATGGGCCACACCATAATTATCTCACCGTGCAATATTTATAGCAAAAGGAGATCGGATACATTGAAATACGACAGCAAAAATAAACGTCAAATAACACAATGAAACATGGCAAACTTGCAACCACCGAATCGCCAATAATTTTAAGTTAAATAGAAGGTACAATTACAGCATGTGATACCCCAAAACAAAAGTACGGCAGGGTAGCCACATTTCAATTGTCATAAATTGTCCTAACAGCACGTAGTTGAGGATCCACATCACAAATATCCCCCATGGCCAGTAGGTGGTTTCGACCATTTCGACGTACAAATTAACGTATTAATTAAGCGATAGAAAGGTAGCTGCCAATGTACTTCAGATATAAATCCACTTCAACCGTTCACCTAGGACGATCATAACTTTTGCTCAGCAAAGTAGTTGGGACGTAGATTTATTTGGTCATTTCTTAGTCCTGTCTTGTACAAAAGATCGATTGATATGACTTTTCCTTAGCCTTTTGCCTAAGATCCATTGACACCAAAAGGACGTCCAAGTCTTTTGATCGTCTACTCGGACTCTATGAGACCAAGTAAGACGCTAAAGAGGCAAAATCTGTTAAGTATTGAAGGCTTCGAGTCGGCAAACTCAATTGATTGACAAGGAAACTAGTTGAGAAATATGAGTGAAAATAAGTGAGTCTCAAAGCAAAGGCGTAGATTATTAGGATCGATTAGGTCGACAAACGGCTACGCTCAAAATAATCTTCAAGGGGATGAAAATGAAGTGTTGGAGCCGACGATTTCGGATACAACCGTCATAGAGACAACCATGAAGGATGAAATCGACGCCACCGCCAATAAGTAGAGCCAAAAATCCAAAAAATGATTAAAATGACATGATGGTTAGAAAGTGGAACCATGAATTTAGGAAGCAAATGACAATAGTAATCATGAAAGAGCGGAGAAACAATCGTCAGGTGATGCCATCTTTTATTGCTTAACGATCATTTGGTAATAGAAATCACTAAATTGAAAGAGTTACATAGGATGTGCTTGATTTCTTTGTAACGCCTGAAACAAGACCATGTATTGTATTGTTGTTTGCTTAGCCTTCACTTCTCTTGATTCTCTAGGGGCATGTCTACGTTTTTCCTCTTACTCAATTTAAATCTTGTGGCGACGCACTTTGGCTTTTTTAGCTTGTAACGCCTGGAATATAGTCAACATGTAGACGTCGGCGGTTCGATTCATATTGAAATTTTCATTACCTTTTAAAAGTTGGAAAATATTTAACTTTTGGCGGACAATCACGGGGTTCTTTTTTACACTTTTTGAAGAACAAGAACAGACAGGCCCTTGAGAAGTTTGGGTCAATCCAGGTTATCGGGCTTCAAATGTCACATTCGCCAGAGGCTTGCGAAGGAGTGATTCTAAAAAAAAATTAATTGTAAAGAAATAAAATGTAAAATCAGATAAATTCATTATTACATTGGCAATCTACTAACTGTACTTGTAAAATTTTGACGAAGTTGGTAATTTACTAATTTATCAAGAAGATAGTAAATTCAGGCTTATATGATTTAAAAGAAGTCAGTGACTTATTATTAATTTATTACGATGTTGGTAAAATACTGGCATTTTACTAACGGTGTTTGTAAAATTTCGAAGAAGTTGGTAAGTTGTTAATTAAATAGATTGATGATAAACTTATTATGGTGTTGCTAAATCGCTAACCGTCCTCGTACAATTCTAGAGGAGTTGGTCATTTACCAATTCTTTTGGACGTTGCTAAAATCCTGAATTAAATTTTCTTACCAGCAGTATTTTAAATTACCAACATCTTCGAAACTATCCGCTGTTCAGGTTCCGTTGTTTGTACAACTTGTCGGACTTCTGAGTTGGGCCGTTCCATCATTTTCAGAAAATCCCAAGGCGTGTTAAGAGGAGTTATTTTATTTTCGTAGTCGAAGTTCTGTCAAGTGCATCTTATACAAAATGTCTTCAGTAACATCTGGAGAGCTAATGACCATGGTAAAATGCACATGCTTCTCTTTTTCCCAATCTATCGTCAGCATCCGCTCATCCGTTTGCTTCTCAGTGTATATGTTCAATTTGTAACACCAACGTTCCTTCCTGTTTCTTGCACATTGACAAGGAGAGGTTCTCTGCAAAGATCGCGAGACTGTTTGTTCTTAAGAGAAAATTATGGAATTTTCTATATATTTCAATGTATCTTGAAGAAAGATACAGGAGCCTATCTATAGGTTTTGTTAGATGACTATCTATAACATATTAATCAAAACATGCATAATCAAAGCGAGATATGCGCGCAATTTTGAGAGATACAAAGAATGAACAAAATTATCGAAATATCTCTGACACAAGAAAATATTCTCGAGAAATCCCTACACTATTCACAACAATAAGTCTAGTTCCATCTTTTAACTCACAAATCTCAGCAATAAAAGCGTTTGTTTTCCCTGTGTTTCGAGAGAAACCAGCTAGCCAGTTTCCCTGGTGATCTCTCAAAAGACTACTCGTTCCTCCTTCTCTGTTCTCCACAAACATTAATTGCTCCGTCCGAGTTAAGCTTAATCCACCCTCATTGAGGTTTCCTCCGTTCGCCCCCTGGGCCCTTGCCTTGATGAGAAGAGGAGTTATTTTCCTCTTCCTAAAAGCATGGGCAAATGAAGTAAAAAGAAGCAGACGCATACCAACAAATAATATAAAGACACAAAGGAAGTTGTTTTCGTTGTGCCATGTGAACTCGCGAGGAAAGAATAAACACAAAGCGCTCGTGCAAATGTGTGCAAGGTTGACTGAGAGGAATACAAAGGAAGTTATCTCCGAAGTTTGTTTAGATGAAGGGCATATTGGCTGTCATAATACGGATATTCGGATATTATTCCGAGTGCGTGATTTACACATTTGATTAGCACGAATGACACAGGCATTACATGAGCAATTGTTGTTGGCCAAACACTTACAGACCAGCATCTACTGTTCGAGATAGATCTGATGATGATCTGCTATTGTGGTCGGACAAACGCTTGTGGTCAGGTAGCCCAACTGAACTTGATAAACAACAACAAATTGCTAAGAAGTTCACTCGTCCAACATATGCAAAATCAATTTCCTTATCTTTACATGAATTTTCTCCTCACTAGCCTGGGACAATTCCTGTTTCTTGCAGAATTCAACAAAGAAATGCCAGTCTGCGCAAGAAAGACTCCTCAATGAAGACAAAGCTCGAAGTTGGCTTATATGGGAAACACGAACTCCTTGTATTAGTAATCAATCGGTTTAGCTCTTACTCTATCCATTGGAAATTTATAACTAATATGCTCTTTATACATTTCATTCAGTGAGCCATGCCTTCATGATCAATAAAGTCATCCAGCATACCATCAACAAAGTCTTATGCGTTAAACGTATTATCATAGCTTGGTTTTAGTCATTAGTTTCTTTAAGTTTGAGTTCAAATTTTGTGTCCGATGTCAATTAATTCAGTTAAAAGTCAGATTTATATCATCTAAAAGTCATTCTATATTTTTTTTTTCATGTTGAGCCACCTAGTAATTGCGATAATATTTATGGTGGGACATGATTGAACTTTACTCCTAAGGATGTAGGTGAGGACATTAAGAGAAGAACACTAGAAGTGTTAAAAGTTGTGTACAACGCTCATTTGAGTGTGAAAAGTTTTTTTTTTGATTACTTACGTGCTAACTTGAATCTGAGTCATCAAAAATTTGACGTGATCATATTTTATTAATTTCTTAGCCCTACGTGGCATACCGGCATGCCCAATCAACTTAGAACCTCTAAACAATGTTGTCTAAAAGTTGTAAATAGTAATTGCTTGAGTGTCAAATTTTGTTTAAAGTGATCACTTTAGTGTTAATCATTATTAAAAAGTGATTACTTCAGTGTTAAGCACATCGCATGGAAATGCCACATGGACTAAATTTTTTAAATAATATGCCAAGCCATATAAAATTTTTAATTTTTAAAGCCACGTATTATTTTTTGCCAAAATTTGTCGCCGTTAGCATTTAAGTGATTGTTTTTCTTCGATTTTGCATTTAAGTGATCCGGCAGAAACTTTTGACACTAAAGTAAACGTCGTACACAACTTTTGACACTTCTAATAGTCTTCTGTCTATCATACAAACTTTTGACAAGAGACAGCATTCTTGATTTTAATGACATATGTTAGTTGATCATTGCTAGGCCAAGTGTTGTTATGTTGTTTGTGCTATCCTTTGTTCCAAAAGTTTAAGTTTGAATTTCTATAAGAGTAGCAAGGCATTAATATTAACACCTAAATTTTGGCTAAATATTTACGATAAAAAGGTAAATTGTGTGTAAATCCTTGTAAACAAGTGTTGGATTGTTATTTGCGCATTTTCTTTATTCCAGTTATGCCTTTATGATGTTTGGATTGTTATTTCCTCAACTTGGTTAGGAATTAAAGCCTAGGAATTAAATCTTAGGACTTGTGATTGGAATAAAAATTACATAAATATTTTACTTGATGTTTAATAAATATTAGGTACTAAAAGGATATTGGTTGATTAACTAGTATAATCAAGTCATCCATCCTAATTTCTTTGATTGCACAGGAGTAAAATATTTCTCTTAATATTTTACTTGGGTTCTTAATCAATTAATCTCAAATCGATTAATTGCGATTCCTAAATGAAATTTGACTTGTAGGTTAAAAAACTCGGAACATAAGTCAAGAATTGGTGGGTTTAGGAAAGCGTGGGCTAAGCCTAGGCTTAGCACCAGCCATTAGCCTCTACACTCTGCACACCCGTGGGAGGGCTCTCAGGGAGGTCACGACAATTTTTTAATTTTTTTTTATAAATATTCATAGCTCCCATTTTTTAATTGGGATGAACAAATTACGTGAATTAAAAGGAATTTGGAATGAATTGGCAATCATGAATGGTAAATAAAATTTGAATTATCGTGTATGTTAACACCTTGAATTGGTATACAAGGTCTTCGTAATTAGAAATCTGATTATGGCGGCAAAGAGGGGAATCCCCTCTTCCTGATGATTTTGATATTAAAGATCCTACTTTTGCTAATTCCTTCTCCACATTGACCGAAAAAGGTAAAGAAGCCTTTTCCATTCCCAATGTCCATTTCCATTCATTCTTATTCCAAGTTACCAAACATCATAATGAATATGAATTAGGCATTTTGATTTTCCACTCTCTTAGTTCCTAGTAAACAAACTTGGCCAGTTCTTGACCCAAAAAGAAAAAAAAAAAAAAAAAAAACACTCGGCCAGTAGATTAGACCACTTATTAACACAGAAAATTAGCAATTGTTTCCTGTATCAAAAGTAAAGGGATTTATTTTTCTCAAACAAGCTTGAGTAGGAAATGAAATTTTAGTCCCACTCATTCCTATTTCCATCTGAAATTTTTCCTAACCCATAATATTTTTTTTATGCACGTCATCAAGAAAAAGAACTATATCTCATCTTGTTTTCCTCCACCTTTGATTAAAGGAAAGATTTGAAGTGAAATTTTTTATTGATGGATTACAAATATGGATATCATCTCCCTTTATTTTTGATTAAGTTCAAATGTAGGTAATATTCGTACTTATGGCCTATCAATCTGCGACTTGGTTAGAGGAGAGCACGGTTCATCTTTTTGACTTACTAAGGCATATCATAGGACCAAAATCAAAAGGGTCATAGTAAGATCTTTTTATTGATGGGTTACAAATATTGACAGCATCCATATTACTTTTAGTTAAGCTAGCATGCGAGTGATATGCAAATCTGTACCAACCGGAGGAAGAAGGAAATCACAGCCTACCATATTTTCTTCATACCCGGTTGAAGGAAACCACCTTCAAGGCTTCGACCAGGCTTATTATTAGTGGATAAAAATAATAAGATCGCCTACCTATATTTTAGTTAATGTGTCACATGTGGATAATACTCAATATTTGTAGCATATCAATCGGATCTCAGATCAGAGAAAAGGAAACACAGTTCAAAAGAAATTAATGAATCCATATGTAGCATTTTTGTATGAAGTGGAAATTCCCACTCTAGATTTTTACTTAATGTAAAATACAAAAAGAAGTGTAAATAACAAAATAGATGCCCTTATTTCATTTACCAATTCCACCAATTCAAGCATCCATCAGTACAGCAAATCCTAGCCACTAAGCACGCAGTCGAGTGGTAGGGAACTGTGGGGTGGGGACGCTACTAGCATAGGTGTGAGGTTTTATAAAGAGACAAAGCAAAATTCTAATAGTAAGATGAGAGTTATAGATAGGATAGACAAAAATAAAAAAAAAACACACAAAAAACACCAAATACCAGCTCCCCTCATTCAAACTCTTAATACTGATCTAAATCTCTCAAGAACATACTTTTGTCATATGAGCGTCCTTTTCATTATTTTCTTGGTTAAGGAAAGGATAATTTGTGTATCCAACAATAGGTCATGAGTATAAAACGTCTCTTGGATGTACTTATTTAATAGTGCATTGATCTTGAACCCATGCACTAAATCGGGATCAGAAAGGAAAAGTCGACCGTACAATATCAAATCTGCATCATCGTCGGTCACGACTTTCATACCTGTCTCTCGAGTGAACCCACTGGCTGGCATAAATGTACCTTGATAAGCTCTTCTTAGAGTCCACATTATATTGGCTTCTTCATTTTCTGTACCAATTTCTTCAGGAGATGACATGAATTGCGGTTGAGTTATATGGAGACAAGCGAGTTTCGATACCATATCTCCTTGGAATGTATTGAGTTGTTCAATCACCGCGAGTCCTAGGTTGAGTGGACCAGAATCCGTGGCATCATTATAATCGATCATAGGCGAAATTCTAACTGTAACTCCATCACTGCCAATAGCTGCAACTACCGCTCAAATGATCTCCATCAAGAACCTGTACCTATTTTCGATTGAACCACCATATGCATCTGTCCTATCATTGATTCCATCCTTCAAGAATTGATCGATGAGATAGCCATGTGCCGCATAGAGCTCGATCCCATCGAAACCTAACATTTGTCCAACATTGATGTCAAATGAACGCCATATTATCAACTTACGAAATGTTATAACATCATGATTTGCTCATATTCCTATAGGTCGTTAGGACGCAAAATACTTCTATAGATGGACTAGGCAATGTCTAATAGGCATATAGTCACAATCGAGTTGGATGGGAGCTATGTGGATTAATCAATATGATCGTGATAATGTGTTGAGTGCACTGTGGCTTTAACTTCGTACTAGTATCCAATCCCAGGTTCACAATGGTACCTTCAACTGGTCCATTTGCACTGAAGTTACAAAATACTGTTGATATAAAATCCTGATCAAATTACAGACAACCGGCAAGATTTTAGATGCACCAAAGATGTAGGAAAAGCACAGAGCTGACAAAATTGAATAATGCAAAATATAATCCATCTCTTCCGATGAGCATGAAAGCTAAAGAACCACAAGAAACGCAATTTTGGGGAGTTTTAAGATACTGGCCATGCAGCAAAAGATCCTCACGGGAACCTTGACGAGGCAAAAAGGCACTAAAACTTTTGTAAGGGCATGACCAAAGAGCAAGAAAAACGCCATAGAAGGAGTCGAAAGCTGGAATCGGAAAAACACTAGACGGTACAAACAACCACCGTTTGGAACAAATTTGAACTCGTAGTCACTCGCTTAAGTTGAATGAAAGCTCAATTTGGATTAGTCTTGGTCAAACAGTCACGGATTTGGCGAGGAACCAAGAGAGATAAACACTATAGTGGTCCACGTAAGCCATCCAAACAACTGTCTTTTTTTAATTACTCAAGCCACACGGATGCCATATCAACTATATTTGCCTTTCCTTGTCTACATAAGCAGCCTTGTAGGATTTTTAACGGTGGTATTTGATGAAAACATGATAGAGGTAGATGTGTCACAGGTAAAAATTTAGGGATTTTCATTATGCAAAAAAGTTTAAAGTAAACGCTTCTAGTTTAGAATTTTTTGTGACTTTTCTTAAAAGAAAAAGAAAAAGAGGATAAATTATTGAGATGGAAGGAGTAAGGATTAAGCAAACAACGATATATGGTCTCTATTAAAGGCTGAGCCCATGTCACATAGCATTTATCTATTGAAGAGAACAAGACGATGAAATAACCCAATTACATGCACATCCCAACTAATTTGTTGAGCAGAAGTCAACATCGTTCTGAGGCAGAAGTGCAGTTACATCCCAACCACTTTGGTAGTTGTCTTCCCCATCGCCCAATTAAGACATTGGCTTGGGCGTTGAAATGGTCGAAGGCAACATGGGCCAGGAGGAACGTTTGTGATGAGGATCATCAAAGATTCAAATCCATCATACTCTTAGGACACTTATTTTCTGTGATGTACTCTGAAACGTGATTCTCGTGGTGGTTAACCATTTATGAGAATTCGAGTATCAAACTCGAATTATGGTTATTTATTGGTTGCCAGTGTACCTCTCGCGTCAAGTTGTTATTTGATGTTTATTGTTGCATCATGGTGAGATAATTATGGGTGTGGCCCCCGAATCTATCAACACCCGATATGTGGCAAGAGACTTCTCTACCGGCTGCAAAAGAAGATGATGATAGGCATGACTTTTCTATTTTTCTCCCCCGTTTTTCACGTTGGCAAGGACGAGTTCAGGCTCCAATCAAGGAAAAATTTGAAAAATATCTCGTAGTCGGTAGATTTCTATAACCATTGGTAAATTTTTAACAGTGTTGATGAAAAAGGTCTGACCTTAAGTTGACTGTCAAATAACTCTTTAATAACTTCCAAATAAATTAATGCATTATCAACTCTTTTGAAAAATTACTAGCACCATAAGTTAATTACCAACACTATCATTTAAACAATTTATTGGCTTCTTTAAATTGTGACCCTCACTCGTTAGGATAAAAAATTAAAGCTGGCTCGAGTTTTTTTCTTTTCTGTTTTTGCGGATGGAATCATATTAAGTGACATTGGTGTTTCTACTTCGGATAGACCAATAGATTCATCATTACCATGACCATATGGTGAATGCGAGTCTTCCTGGATATAACTGAAGGAAGGGCGGTGCTGTGATTTTGGCACTTTGAGTAGCCATTTTTGCTGAAACTTTAAGTCGGATTTTTGACAACACGCATTAATGAAATGGCTGATATGAAAACGCTTGAATCGGCGGGATTGAATCTATATATGTGTTATCTTTCTCGGTCGCTTCTTTATACAATTTTCTCCTGGTCCCAAGAGTAGAGTTAAGGTTAAAAAAGAAATGAGGAAGACCAAAAAGAAGAGTACCTCCCTTCAAAATCTAAGAAGAGAAGTAAATAAAAAATTAACGGGCAACTAATGAAAATTGCATAATTGAGATAAGAAGTTATCGTATGCAAAAATTCCTTGCTTGAATCCGAGTCCAATAAATCGAATGCATTACATCGGTTGATTTTGTGAAATCCATTCACATAGAGAAAGAGAGCCAATTCCGTTGAGGACGTCATCTCTCGCGCGTGCTCTCCCATTCCAGCTTTGCGTCGCTCTGCCTGCCTCTAATCTTCCGCGCGCACCGACGATGTCTCAAGCTTGAGCGAAAAAACGAGAAGAAAATGAGAGAGGAGAAGAAAGAGGAGAAGGCCGGGCTTGGGACTCTACATGGGCCACTCCAATCTTGGGCTCAGATGAGTTGTCTTCTTATTAGGTGCGGTGGGCCGATTTCCATTGATGAGCCCAATTGAACCCAACTCGGAGAAATATCTGGAATCTCGATTTGGACAAATCTTTGGTC
Organism: Eucalyptus marginata; assembly: GCA_014182565.1. Taxonomy (NCBI): domain Eukaryota; kingdom Viridiplantae; phylum Streptophyta; class Magnoliopsida; order Myrtales; family Myrtaceae; genus Eucalyptus; species Eucalyptus marginata. The sequence continues at coordinate 42,981,918 of CM024587.1, read as the reverse complement.
AAACAATCACGGATTTGGCGTGGAACCGAGAGAGAGAGATAAACACGAAAGAAGACCCCAAAAGTTGCCCAAATCGACTGATGAGACGAAGCAAAACGGCAGCATTGTGATCCACATAAACCATCCAAATGATATTTTTTTATCACTTAAAACCGCGTGAATGTCACATCAACACAGTTTGACTTTTCTTATCCATGTAATTAGTCACGTAGAATTTTAAAGTGCGGCAATCGACGAAACCGTGATGGAAGGTAAATATAACATGTGTAAATAAATTTAGAATTTTTGGTGATACATAAAAAGATGCAACAAAGTTGACATGATTTGGGATTTTTGTTATTCTTTTCTCAAAAACTAAAAAGAGAAACTATTGAGATAAGGGAAGTCGAGATTAGCAAACAACAGGATCATGGTCTTCCTAGAAAGCTGGGCAAAAGTGTCACGTGGCATTTCTCTATTGAAAAGAGCAAGACAATGAAATAACCCGGACACATTTAACATCCGAACTAATCTGCCGAGCAAAAGTCACGATCTTCATGGGCGAGTGGTTGAAGGGAATTTAGTACATCCAACTACTTCGGTAGCTACCTTCCCCATCGTTTAGTTGAGGCATTTACTTGGACGTCGAAATGGTCGAGGCCAACTATTGGGTAGGTAGGAGTACAGTTGTGATGTGGATCCTCAAATGCATCATGCTCTTAGAACACTTGGGCCTGTTTGGTAACCGATCAATGCTTAACTATTTTTATTCTTTTCTTCTCTAGAATAAAAAAAAAAATCGATTTGACAACGTTAGCTAATTTTTCTATTCACGGAAACAAATCAATAGCTAAGGAATAGATTCAAAACAGAATTTAGCGGTAGAAAAAAGTTATTTTTTTTTTATTTTAGGGAACAATTCTAAAATCAAACAATTTTATCTTTTTCTTTTTCTTTTCTTTTATTCTTTCTCTTTCCTTTTTCTTCCTCTTCTAGCCGATCACCAGGCTAGGCGATGGCCAACGACTGGCCAGAGATGAGGTCCGTCGACCTCGCCACGGCTAGGCGAGACTAGCCTCACAACGAGCCTCACCAATGCTAGATGAGGTTGAAACTCGCTGTAGCTGGGTGAGGGTTGACCTCATTAGGGGCCGGCGATGCTCCCTTGAGGTCGACAAGGTCGCTAGCTCTCATCTTTAGCCAGTCACTAGCGGTTGCCAAGGGCTGGTGACCAGCTATAGGATGAAGAAGAAAAGAAGGAAAAAAAAAAAAAGAACAAGTGAAAAATCTTAAAAAATTGTTAAAAAATTAAAGAAAATTCTATTTCATAAAAAATTTTGAGGGTCATATCAAATGTATTCATATTCTTTTTTTATTCTAGGAATATAAATTTTATACATTAATAAATGCGTTCGAATGCTCAAAAACTCGTTTGGGAATATAATAAAAAAAAACTATTTCTAAGTAAAAGTTATTTTTAGAGAACAAAATTGTCACCAAACTCACCCTTATTTTCTGTGGTGTAGTGTGAAACGTGATTCCCATGGTGGTTAAACATTTATGAGTATTCGAGTGTAGCTACACCGCCGTCCTTTGGTTATGGGTTTCACATGCTGTAAGTGTACCTCATATCAAACTTGAATTATGGCTATTTGTTGGTTGCAAGTGTACCTCGTGTCACAGTGTTATTTGATGTTTATTGTTGTATCGTGGTGATATAATTATGGGTGTGGCCCCTGAATCTATCGGCACCCGAAGCGTGGCATGAGATTTCTCTGCTCGCTGCCAAAGAAGATGATGATAGGCATGGCTTCTCTATATTTCTCCCAATTTCTCATGTTGGCAAGGACGAGTTCAGGGTCCAGTCAAGGGAAAATTTGAAAAATTTCTCCTTTTTGGTTGATTTCTATAACCGTTAGTAAATTTCAAACTAGTAAATATTGAAATGTTGATATATTTATTATAACTACAATATATCAACATTATTACAAAAGTGTACTAATTTATCAATTTCTACGGAAGATAAAGTGCTCAATTATTTCACATTTTGAGACCTGTCCGTGTCCCATGATGTATTTGAAAAACGTTCCATTTATTTTATTTTATTTAAATTATGAGCTAATATCATTAATTAACTTTCCATCTAAATTTGTATCTTCCCCATTTTCCTTGCTTTTTCAAAGACAACATAAATACAATATTCAGTTAATTATTTTTTCTTATTAAAAATTGCAATATTAACTTTTTGAGAATACTCATGTTAAGCTAAATGTATATAAAAAAAAAATTTAATTGTCAATGACGATGTTCTCATTTTACGAGACAAAGTTAAAAATGTCAATAATCTCTATAACGAGAAGGAAACGTAAGCGTGATCCAAATTCGTATTATGTTTGGAAGATTATTTGAGTTGACGCTGAGAGGTGAAAAAAGAAAGAGGTGAAGGGAAAGATTTTCCCAATTTTGCTAAGGTAGAATGGATCTTACAGTGGTAAATTAAAAAAAAAAATTATGGATATATATACCTACATCATCATCATAAAAGCTTTTTCTTATACAAATAGTGTCAGAATGGAAATATAAGCTTGTTTATAGAATAAAGTTACATGATGTTACAATAATTTAAATAATAAATCACATATTCATCTAATAGCTTAAGGTTTTTGAATAGCTGTCGATAGTCAACGAAATCTCATAAGGTATTGGAACTGGAGATCCTGGGTTCAGATATTTCCAGACCCCATTTGCCTCCTAAATTAAACATGTCCACGCTTAATCTGAATTAAATATGTCCACACTTAATATTAGGCAAAAAGATTAGACTAATTGTGAGAGAAAGTGTTAGAATAATTTTCATACTGCCATAGTATAGGATAAAAGACCTTAGAAGTAGGATATATGTGTTACATACACTATTAGTATAAAAGTCTTTTTTGCTCGAGCAATCTTAGAATGGGAACGTAAACCCGTTTATGAAATAAATCTACATGCTAAAAATGAAAATTGTATATCTAATATTATGTATATAAATTTTTACCTTGTTAGTGCACTGAATAAAAATCCGTTGAAAATATGTCGTTTGCAAAGAGTGGGATGGCGAAAAGCATTACATGGAGCAACTATAAATCACTTATCAACCGGGCATCTGCTGTCCGAGAAAGATCTGATGATCGGCAATTGTTATTGGACAAACACATGTGATCAGGTAGCTCGGTCAAAGTTGACAAAAAACAACAAACTATTAAGAAGTTCACCCGATCATTGTATTCAACCTATGCAAAAGTGATTTCCTTATCTTTACATTTTTTTTCCTCTCTGGTCCATTCCAATGAAGGATAAGAGAGAGTCTGGCATAATTTATGTTGTCTTGTTTTGGAAGTGTGCATCCTCTAACTGTACATTTGGGCCCTTGAATGGTGATTTGGGAGGACTTCTTCGGTGGTGGAAAAAGGCTTGAGACGGGACCGGCTTATTTGGTCGCGGTGGTTTAGAATTCTTTACTAGAATTCTTGCTAGATCTGTTGGAGGGAAGAGGTTATATCCACATCGTTGCGGCCCAAAGTTAAAGCTCACCAACGTTTTTCTTGCGGATAAAATCCGGATATCCAGTGATAGTAATGTTTCTATTTTGAATGAAAAATGGTGAATGTGTCATTATCTAAAAACCTACTTGTGTGAAAAAATTTTACACCATCGGCGCGTTGGGTAAAATTCCGTTGAAAAATGTTATTCTCGAGGAAGGGGTTGATGGAAGAAAAGAAAAAATAATAAAAATGTGAAATAGCACTTAGATAATTTTTTCTTTAGTAATCTTTCCAAATTTGTACCTTTGTAAATGAAAGAAGTTTTATAAAGTTGTGATGTCATAAAATTTGGAAATGACGTCGTCATTCAGGAACAGAGGATGATACGTCACCTACTGCTGGAACTTTGGCTCCATTCCCAAGTTGATGTATAAAAGGAGAAGATCCAAGACAGAAAATAACTTCGGCTTCAATCACCTAAGATTACTTCTCTGCTTTTATTTTTATATGCTCGCGAGACGGCACGGCAAAGAACCCTCCATGGATGCCCAACGCAGTTCGACATCGCCAGGTATTTCCGTTCTTTCCTTCTGTGTTCGGATTTGATCCCAGGTATGCGTTGCCACCAAATACCACTCATTGATTCAATGACCACTTCAATAAAATTAATTACCAGAAACTTTCCTCTCGTCAGAGATTTTTGTCCAAAATCACCTTGTGATAACTAATTAGTATGCAAATGGAATTTGCGGCTGATTGTCCTACGAAGTAATTTCATCAAGAGCAGAAGGCAAAACAAATGGTTTCTGAATAGTCAATTATTTATTATTACGAGACTACACAAGACTGATTCTTTGATTCTTTGAACACATGATCCTCGAGCTAGTCAGTTTACTATAGTCATCTCCGAAAAAGAAATCACATAATGTTGTTCCGAGCCATAAATAACTTGTCAATGGATATGGTCGTCATATTATAGGGTGAAGATAACATTAGAGAAGAAAATTCACCATCAAACTCAGTGTCCAAGATACATGGGTGGCTTAATGCTTTTGCCACCAAGAAAAGAAAAATATGGATGTTGTATGAAAAATTAGATGAGTTCGTTCTTGCAACTTTTAAGTCTATCAATAAGTTTAATCGATATACTTTATATGAGAAAAAATTCCATGAAAATAAATCGGTATGAGTAATGTGATTAAGCTTGTATTCTATATGAATTGTAACTTACAAATAAATTTTATTGATTGATGAAATCGATATCATTAAGTTGATTCATTCATTCTAATAATTCTAAGTACAAGGCCACATGCACACCACGTCGCTATTTCTGATAGAATATATGGATTTCAAAACCAATTGTGTCAAGCCACATGACATACTATCCAGTATAAACTAGGTAGCATTGGGTGCCAATAGTGAATTTGTTCACTTTTTTTATTTTTATTTTTTGGCCTCAAATCGCTGGACGGTGCATGGCACCAAATGACAAAACTACTCTAGTTTATACTCACGCTATGCACCAACTTCCTTCAATTATTATTATCTTTAATTCGCAGAACGACAAGACAGACGGCACGGCAAGGAATCATCCATGGATACCCAAGACAGCTTGGTTTTGGAACCATCGGCTGGTACGTTCCATCCTTGCCTTTGCTGTTTCTGATTTGATCCCTTAGGTTGGAGAATTTGGAGAAGTTTTGTTTTCGTGTGTTAATTTCGAAATAATATGAGCCATACCATGACCAATACTATGGACAAATAGAATTGAAAGTTGGGCATTGCTTTATTTATTGCTTAACAAGTGTCCGGACACTTTCTACAAAATCCTCATAGAAAAAGGGGAGAGAGTGATAACAGAATAACTTGTGCAGAATATGACGGCATGTTTGTTAGAAGAAAATTTTCCAATTTCCTATTTTTCTTTCCAAAATTCCCAATGAAAATATGTTTTCTAGATATTCTGGTTGTCGTCTTTTAAAAATTTGAACCTTAAAACTGAAAATTGACCAAAATTGAAAACTAAATAATTTGCAAAGTCCAGTTAAATCATCAGAAATTAAAATTATTCTTGTTGAAAAAAAAACTTGCTTCAAGTTTATTCAGGCAAGTAACACTTTTTCATCCCCATATTTTTGATAAAGTGACTTAATTGTCACTACATAACTATGAAATTTTGTAAGATCACCATCAATTTACTTTAAGCACTTAAATTGTTAGATGAATACATGATTTAATATTTAAATATTCTATCATTCCCTCATGCGCTAAGTCGATCTTTTTTTTCCCCTAATACTAAGCATGTGCATATTTAATTGGGGAGATAAATGAGGCTTAGAAAAATTTGAAGCTCTAATACCATGTGAGATTTTAGTAGAACTACTACCAACTATTTATAAATTATAAGCTATTAGATGAATGCGCGATTTAATATTTATCAATAACACTATAAGGATTGGAATTATGATCAAGCAAAATATAGAGATTAAAGAGAGATTTCCAAATCTATAGGGACTGAAAATTTTAATTTCCCCAAACTAAAAATGCAAAAGCAATGTGTGGCCACCAAATACAGCTAATTGATTCATTTTCAAGTAAACGGTAAACACGCAAAATGAATTACTCATAGTCAAATCTCCAAATTTGGTACAAATTGGCTCCACAAGTTACCCTTATAGTTATTGATGATGATACAACTACTTTTGTCGGTCCCAATATCATTACGTACAAGCACTAATGACCAGTTCATTAAAGTTAACTACCATAAAATTTCCTCTTATTAGAGAGTTTTGTCCAAACAGTCACCTCGTGTAGACTAATCATTTTCTATGTTTACTTAATATGCAATTTAATCTGCAGCTGATTGTCCTACAAAGCAATTTCATCAAGAACAAAGGACAAAATAAATGGGTTGTAAATAGTTACTTATTATTCAGAGACTACATAAGATTAATACTTCAGTAACACATGATCTTCGAACTAGTCAATTCACTATAGTCATCTCCAAAAAGGAAATCGTGAAATGTTATTCAGAGCCCCATTGAATAACTTGTCTACAGAAATGGCTATCACTATTATGACAAAGTGTAAAGATAATATTAAAGAAGAAAATTCACCAACAAACACATTCTCAAGATACATGGATGGTGGAATGTTCTTGCCACAAAAAGAAAAGAAAAAGATATAGATTTTGTAAGAAACATCCGATGAATTCTGCTTCCCGACCGGTCAGACAATCAATAAAGTTGACTCTATACACTTTATTTAACAAAAAAAATCCATGCAATGCATGTATCTGGTAGCAGCAATAAATGTCATAAACTTGTGTCCTATATGATTTCTAACTTATAAATTAATCATATTAATTGATGAAATCGATATGATTAAGTTAATTTATTTATATATATTTATGTTTGGTTTTGTTATAATTTTTACATGAAATTTTGGAGATAGATAAAGTTGTCACGACCTAATTTTTCAGGTTTGCCACCTAAAACTAAGTTAATGGACTGCTAAGTTTTTAAACTTAGCTCGGGCTCTCCCAAGCCCATACCAAATCACGACTTAAGTCTAAACCTTTAAACATGCAAAATATTATTTAGGAGTGGCCACTAATCGTTTACGGTAGGTCGATTAGACACCTAAGTAAAATAAAGGGAGATTTATTTTACTCCTACGAACCAGAGACCAAGGGTGCGGGGACTTGGTTACACTAGAAATTTCTAATGCCCTTTCGGTACCATTTCTTTTTATTTTTTTTTAAAAAATGTTTTTTTTGCAGGCAGCTTGGATTTATTTTAACTTGGACTTCTATCATGTCAAAAGGTGACCACACGGGTGCTCAACCATTATTGAATAAAAAAATAATTAAATTGCATCACACAAAGCAAACATCTTTTTGGGTTTTTCTTGAGAATTAGAAAATTGCATTTTTAGCTAAATGACCTGATTTTACTAATATGAAAATTCAAATTAAATAGGCCTAATATGCAATCTAATTAACATGCACCTCATGACCTAATTTACTAATGAACATGTTCTAATTAAATAATCATATTATGCAAACTAGTTAAAATGCACCTAGTATTTTTGTACTTTTTTTTTTTATTGAAATTCAAAATCAATAGAAACCCTAATTAAGCTATCTAAAAAAGGATAATTTTCTAATTCATTTTTTGGGATTAATTTTGACTTAAACCCTATTACGTCTTAGAAAACTATTTTTTATTTTTTTTTTTTATTTTTAAAAAATGATAATATAAAAATATGCCAATTTTATCTAAGACTCTATAAAAAAGGTTGTTTAAGATTGACCCTAACCTGTTTTAAAAAGATATCTAAAAAATGCAATTCTAAAAATATAATCCAAAAAAAAAAAAAATTTACTAAACCTACGTGTCTAATATGCTCATGCAAGATTTTGATTCTTTTTTTATTTTTGATTTTTTAGTTTTTTTTTTAAACAAGTAATTATTAAATCTAAACTATCAACAAAATCAAGCAAGGAAGGATTAAAATAATCGAAAAAATAACCTGTTGTCTCACAGGTCAAATTAACGGTTATTCTAACCCTAATTATCACAATAAAGAGATCAAAATAATTACAAATCTGATCCGAGGTCTTACGGACCAAATTAAATAATTATTGTGATTTAACAATTAAAATCTCACTAAAAAGCCCAAAAGTTAAAATAATTAAAAAATGATCCAATGTCTCTCGGATCAAATTAATAATTTTAATAATTTTGGACAAAATTCCTGCGGAAAGCATACTAAATTCACAAAATATTAACATCCAACATTACAAATTAAATACCTAAACTAAAAATGCTATCAAATGAACTAAAAAAAAAAAAAAAAAACATATTACAAATGAAAAGGATAAAATAAACTAACTTATAAAAAAAAAGTAAAAGTAAAAAGTAAAAAGAAAAAAAGAAAATGAAAAGCTACCTAAGGTGAGTAATGGAGACAGGGGGTTGACGCCGGGGCGGTGCTCGGGCGGAGTTGCTTGGTTTGCTAGAGGCGCAGTGGCTGCGGAGGAGATGCAAAGGCGCGGCGTCGGGAGCGCAGGCGCGGCGTTCGGTGGACGGAGACGGGCGGCGAAGGCGCCGGGTGCTGGACTGAGGCGAGTGGCGTGGTGGCGAAGGCACGGCGGAGGTAGCGCGAGCAACTCGGAGACCAACGGTGCAGGGGTTGGTCACGCGGCAAGGGGAGGCCACCGAGAAGATGAACAGTGGAGTTTTTTTGCTTTTCTTTTTTTATTCTTTTTTTTCTCCTGTCTCCTCACACGACGTCTCTCTGCTGTCCCTTTCTGCAGAAACCAAGACTCACCTTTTGTGGACTTTGACTCATGCAAAAAGCAAAAATGAAAAAATAGAAAAGGATCCCCTTCGTATGAATTCTCTTCCCTATTTTTTCTCACGAATTTTCCTCTCGATTTTTCCTTTGCTCTGAAAATTTTTCTGAATTCGCTCCCCCCGGTTACGAAAAATAAAGCTCTCTTTTATACTGATTCCGAACAGCTGCTTTGTATGGCGTATTTCGAGTTTTCATATTTTGTTGCGTTCAATCAAGCATCTGAAATCGGAACGTGATTTCGCAATCGCCCGATTTTGCACCGATTCCTTCCATTTTATCAAAATCCCTGCCCTTTGTTCACCTGGTTTTTAATTGTTTCTGCATTTATCAAAATCTGAATATCCATCAAATTTCAAATTTCCATGCATAATCAATCAAATCAATTTCTTCCATTTTTTCATTTTCCTTTTATTTGTTCAAAAATGTAATTTTATTTTTCCAAAATTAGATGTCAACAAAAGTTGTGTATAGAACTACTCAGTAATTATTCTGTTAATTTAATGTTAATTTTTTTTGTTCGAAATTTACCATCTAAGTTCATTACAGAAAATTCCATGAACGAATGAGCCTCATACTAGTCATGTATAGATGATCTAAAGCATAAAAAGTGTGATTAATTTTTCTAATTTTTTTATGTTCGTTTTTTCTTTTTCTTTTTCTTTTTATAACAAAGAGGTTCGCTTAGACGTGAGGTTGGAAGGCCACATGAGGGTCACGGATCAATCAAAAACTCAAGGTTTGTCGCTTACTTTTGATTTACGCTTTTCATAAATCATTGTATTCCATGCATTTTGACTCTCTCTTTTCTTTTCTTTTTTCCGTCCGAAACATTTTAAGATGGTTATTTATGTTTTTCTCCTTTCGGTAACAAAGACATTCACGTGGAAGTATGCTTAGAAGGCACGGCAATCGATAAAACTTATCAAGATGGTCGCAGACCTACTTAGATTGAAGTGTGCACATCACGAATCAATTAAAAACTAAAGGTTAACATTAATTTTTTTTAAAGAGTTTCCCATCTAATTTTAATACAAAAAATGCCATAAAATGAATGATCACGATACTAGTCATGTATAGATGATCTAAAGCATACAGAGTGTAATTGATTTTTCTAAGGTTGCATATGTTCATTTCTGTTTTTGGTAACGAAGAGGTTCGTGAAAACATGAGTTCCGAAGGCAAAGCATCTAGTAAGGCTTCCCAAGACGATCGCACACCAACTGAAGGTTTGTCCCTGTTAATTTTCAATTTTCATTCTTTCATAGCGTTCCATGCATTTTGACATTTTTAATTTGAAATACTTTGAAATTCACAGCATACAAATGCTGGCATATAAATTCAAATATAATTTTTTTTGTAATTTTTAAAATCTGAATAATCTCTTTAATCATAATTAAGAAAGCCCAAAAAAGTAGTTTTTACTTCCAAAGAGTAAACGAAGGCACTTATAGAAGAAGGTATGATGAGCAAACGACACCCGTTTGCTTGCATCCGTGTTTCATCGAATCTTGAGCAGGTGTAGTGGTTACACTTGACCTAAAGAACAAAAAGTGCAAAAGTCTAAGGACTTTTAATGCATAATTTTTGCAGCCATGCCAAAAGTCGAGGTCAAAGAGACCGGTTCCGGTTCCCGGTTCCCCTTTTCCGAGAACCGGCGGTTCCGGTTCCGGTCCCTAAATTAATTTACCCTTGCCTCAGTTCTTTCACTTTTCTTCTTTGTCTCTGCCCGACGCTGCTCACTGTGCTCAGTGCTCGCCCTCGACGAGTTCCTCGACGAATCTCCACACGGAGTCGGGCCTCAAGTTCCTCGACGAGTTCCTCTCCGGCAAGACCTACATCTCCAGGCAAAGCTCGTCTACAAGAAGCCGGCGAAGAAGACGACCGCATCCCCATCTTCGTTAGCTCGGAGGACCTCACCGGAACCATGTATCATCCCACTAGAGGCGGCGTTCGCGGCGGCAGAGACCGTAAGCTCTCTCTCTCTCTCTCTCTCTCTACATCGTTCTTTTTTAGCTATTGAGGATTTGTGTTGTATTCTCTTTGCTCAATTCGAAAGCGCGGGACTTTGAAGCTTGGGCTGGCTTTCGCCTCCTCGACAACGAGATTCGCATCCTCAAGGTCTGTCCCTCTCTCTGGACGTCGATGGCTTCGGTTGGATTTGCTAGGGCTCGTGGCGCGGGTTTACTTGTCGTTGGGGGCTTCTGTGCTTCGGCTCGTGCGCAAGGGTTTCTTTTGAATCTTTAATTTAAGGTCCCGTGCATCGATGGGGGTTTTGATGGGATTTCATTTGTTTTTCTGTTTTGTGATGGCAGGAGGAGCTGTAGAGGACGAACCTGGAGCTAGAGTTGTAAGGAGAAGATAAAAGGAGAATCAAGAGAAGATTAAGCTCAACAAGCAATTCCTTTACTTAGTCGGCAATATTGTTGAGGTATTGTTTGAAATTGATTTGGTTGTGGACCGGCTCCGAATGGAGGAGGGCTTTTGCTCTACCCGCGGTTTGGGGACCGCCCTGCTTAAAATCTGTTGAAAATGCGGGGTGTGGTTGAAATTGGTTGGATTGTAAACTGGCTCCGAAAGGAGGGCTTTTGTTCTACCTGTGATTTGGGGTCTGTCCCTGATGAAAGTCCATTGAAAATGCAGGGTGTGGCGAGCTAAATCTTGCGCGATGTCTGTCATTTGGGCGGCTGAGATTTATTTCTTTCCAGAGTATTTAGCTTTGGTCTATACATAACTGCCTGTCTCTATGCTTATGTCTATGGGCATGCAAATCAAGGGAACGACAGAAAAGTATGCTATACATAACATGCTTATGTCTCATAGCTCTTCTAGTCCTTGACCTCACAAAGTTCTGTAAATTGGTTTCTCTTCTTACTCATAATGACTACTATTGCTTATCATGTCTTGAACCTTAATATCTGTTGCTCATGCAGCTAAATTCAACTCGAGATTTGCTGACATTTATGTATACAAAAGAAAAATTGATACTCTCATGTGATAATTACTTGTAGTTTATTGTTCTTTTATGCCCCACCCCCTGGATAAACAAAACAAAAAGTTGGCGCTGCTGTTTCAGTAATTGCGGAGATGAATGCACAATTGTAATTGGTAGATATTGAGGCAATGATGAAAGAGATCATATTATGCACTCCCTCATTAGTCATTTCATCTCTTTCATGCTTGTACACTACTATAAAAAGAAAAAAAAAGGACAATAGAAACTATTTTTACCATTGATGATATATTAATGAATTGTTCCATAAATGCGCATATTATACAAGGATACAAGGAATGGATTTTGCAAACCACTGAAGAGACGTGGAATCTATTCCAACAGAAGTTTGTAAGCCTCTGGAATAAACACAAGAATGGGTTTGGTGATTGGTGAGGCATATCTACCAGCAGTCTATAACAATGATGTGCTGCTCGAGCTGGTCCAGAGGAAATTCATGAAGGATTTATTCCATGATCCTCTTGGATTTGGGGCTGCCAAAATGACAAGGTGCGACTGGATAAAGTGGCAATTCCTGCTCCTTCTTGTGTAGATTATGAACTTGCTAGTATCTAGTAGCTTTTGGGACAAATGTCACTTTTGGAGCTTACAGCTATCTAAGTACTCACCGTTTGCCTTCATGCATCTTTGGTTTTGATTTCAGGAGAATTGTTGGGGTCACACATGTGGAGGATCTCGAGTCCATAACCGATGCTAGTAAGTGTGCGGACTGCAAGCGCTGATGAATCTACTTGAACTTTGTCTACGTCGGATCAATGGATGATGATGAATATGCAGATGGCGATTCTTTTTTTAAATTTTTTTGCTACTTGTGTATGCACTAGTTGTAGCGTTGTTACTGTCATTTCTCATTTGCTACTTTTGCTTGGGTAGAATAAGAATCAATTGATAGAGCTTTTGCTTGCTTTTACTTATGACCAGATAGGAGATTGGAGTTGGAACCATCAATTGTTGAAAAGAGCTTTTCAAATATGAAAATAAAAAAATAATTAAAAAAAAGAACTTGCTGGAATCTGGAACCGGGCCTGAACCGACCCCCAACCCGCGACGGGGGTTAGGTTAGGTTTTGCTCTAACGGGTAGGTTTCGGTTCCAAAAATAAGGGTAGGTACCCGAGGGTAGGTTCCGGTTCCACGAAACCGGAACCGGGAACCGCTCACCCCTATCGGAGCTCCAGCGAGGACCGACGGCGGACGGACCGGTAGCGGGCGGACCGGTGGCAAGCAGCAGGTCGCGGGTGGTGCACTGCGGGCGTTGGGTCGCTGGTCGGAGCGGCACGGGCAGAGCAGCAGGGATCGAGCTGCTGTGACTGGTTCGCTCGGAGAGGCAGCCGGAGCTGCGTCGCGACGAGGCTGAGGCGGAGGTGCGGCGGGGCGACGGTGGTGATGGCGGAGCCGCGGGAGCAGGTGTCGGCTTACGGGGTCGAGAGCAGCAGTGGCGCCATGGGCCGGCGTGGGCTGGAGGCGAGGCGGAGCTGAGGTGCAATGGGTTTCGTCGGGCTGGTGGAGCGGCTCGGCAGCAACGGCGGCTTCACGAGGCGGAGGCGGATCTGCTGGGCGTCGGAGCAGATCCACTGGGCGTCGGGGCAGAGGAGGGTCATGGCGGCAAGGATCGGCGCGCAGGGGCGATGCGGCGAGATCGGCGGTCGACAGGCAGAGCATTGAGGAACGGCAGGGGCGCGGAGGTCGCCGGGTCGCGAGTTGCTGAGGCACGGCGTCCGGCTCTGGTGGCGTCGGTCGCAACTGGAGTAGGTGACGCCGAGCGCTGGGTCGTGGGCAGATCTCGGTCGACGGGCAGAGCGTCGAGGAACGGCGAGACCGGCGGTGGAGCAGAGAGGGCTCGTAGGTCGCCGGCGCGGGTGGTGATGGCGAGGTCGAGGGCTGCTGGCGCAGTGGCCGGTGCGGACGCGACGCCGGCGCGGGCAAGGCTGCCTTCGCGAAGAAGATGAACAGTACCCGCTAGGTTTTTTTTTTTTGCTCGACTCTGTCTCTCACGTCACTCGCCGTACACTCTCTCTCTCCTGCTTTCGGTCACTTCTTTTTTTTTTTTTTTTTTCTTTCTCTCCTAAAAACCGAAGAAGGCCCTCCCTTTTGCTCTAATTTTTTTCGGAATTCCTCCTCTTGTCCGTGCACGAATAACACGGAAAAATTTAGACCTTTGTGGCATATTTTATTTCTAATTTTACTTGTGCATAATTCCCTGAATATATCGTTGCACCTTGCACGATATTCTCTTTTGTATTTTTTGAATATTCCACCAAAATTTCATTTCTGCTAAAAAATATGTCCCTCAATATATATTACTTAAATATGTGAAAAATTTCAGTGGAATATGTAAAAAATCTCGCACTCACCGTCGGTCCAATAAAATAAAATAAAACAAAATAAGATAAATGTTCCTAAACTATATGTTGTGCAATTTTTATTTTTTGGGGTAAAAATTAACCCATTTTTTATGCAAAAATTTAGGTGTCAACAGCGGTATACTTGCTTTTCATGCATTACCCTTAAACCTATGTCTTTTTCCCTCCGGATGGAAAAGGTAGGTCTCGACAGAGGTGAGATGAGGTAATTCAAGGAAATGATACTAACATTTCAATCTCAATCTATCTATCCATGGATATAAAAGTGGGTAAAACTCGCATGATGATGACTCATGTGGCACGCTCTTGTGCGAGCTCCATGCACTGATTTGCTTTTGATGTCGGTTAGCAAACCTAGAATGTTAGCAGATGTCTAATTCTAGCAAGTCTAATTTTTGCATATCTAATTCTTATGAGAATTTTTTAATAAATTATTACCGATTGAGAAGATAAATGTTGAAATAAGTTATTTAGGGCAATTATCAAGTTAGTAGGCCAATTCAAACCTAAACTTTCCGATATTACCAATTGAGTTACTTGACACTAGAATTTCACCAATAAAAATTAATTCACACATTAGGGACTAACATAGATATGTTATGCCCAACCCATTTAAGCTTCAAAATCAATAATCCCGAGTTTCAACCAACGAAATAGACTTCGAGCACTCTTCCCCTATAGATAAGGAGGTCATCCAACATACGCACAGAGGCTGGATGAAGCGGACGGATGAGTCTTATTTCGTCTTCTGTTTTCTTATTCTTATCTCACAATTTGTGTGGACCAAGTTCTGTAATTGGTATATTTCCAATTCTATAGTTCCTACTGTTGTCATTTCTACCATCGGTATTTTTCACATATAGATTATTTTGATTATCAAACCTTTCACCTGAACAGCATTTAAAAGGAAAAATCAAATGTTCAAAAAGTCATTCCGTGATGAAAGTTATATTACATGATTGCACGAACTTTGTAATAAATGTTTTAAAGTAATTGTTTATGTATACCTAGATTCTATTATGAAAGATCAATATGTAACTGATGAATGATGAAAGCTTTATGGTAGGTTTAATTCCATCTATTTCACAATTAATATCAACAAATTCTGATAACTGTAATGATTCTAATTACTTTATAGTTCACAAGAACAAAGTCTACATTTGGTATAATTCTTATCGCTGAAATTTTGTATATGTTTCTTCAATGAATAATTGTTCATCTCTCAGTCCATGATGAAAGCTATATTACATGATCGCGCGTATTTTGGTAAAAAACGTTGAAGATAATTGTTTATATAGATTATGTTTTGACATACCTGGAGGCTGGATGTTTAAGCTGATTCGAAAAGATTTCTGCATCTAAATTTTAAAACAAAAGGCTAAAAAAAAAAGAAAAAACTAATTTTAAAAACTTATATTCCAAGATTGAGCATATATCGGTATTGAATGTTAAAAAAAAAAAAAAAAAAAGTTTACGTATATGCAGATTCAATGTTGAAGTATCTATAGGCTCAAATTTTAAATTGATTGAATCATTCTATAAATAGATCTTTGTTAATAAGGCAAGGAAACATAATGCATAGTAATTGTTCAAATACTTTGAGGAAATACATTTAGTATCACATTGGCCTTGCTACAACCACAACTATAATGAAGACATACACCCTCAAATCAAATTCACCAATCACTGATCTTGTTCATTGTAATTGACTCCATCCCAAATGTAGTCGGGACGAAAAATGCTTGATCCATAAGTGGATTTAACCATTCGGAATAGCAGGGGAAGTTGTAGTCGTGCAAATAAAGCCACGGGGAGAGAGGCCAGCAAAGTAATGGGAATGAGAACCCACTCCAATCTGTCATGCAGCACCATTGTGAGAGTTGCAGCGAATGCCATCAGCATGAAAGCCAAGGAGAGGAAGAGAAAACAAAGGCCCCAAATGATCTTCTTAGGCAACAATTCAAGAAAATCTTGCACCTCATACCGCGAAGTTAAGATGGCTAGGAATAGCAAGATGGCCGTAACAGAGGAGACCAAACCTAACGCATCCGAAATTGCAAAAACTAGGAGAGAGTCCTGTCCTAACAACAAGGGTACTCCAGTATTGTTGTCATTGCCTCCAGGCAGAGTGAATGCAGCAGCGAACAATACTGTGGCAATTAGAGTCGAGACAAGCATACATGAATTTGTTGTGTCCTTCACCCACTTCTCTCCTTTCTCCAACAACTCTTCGTGGTTCTCCTTGAATTTATTCCAATACGTCATTCCCTCGATATGGTAATCTCTTATGCTAGGGGTAATGCAGCTTTCCACAGCCTATGCATAAAACTCATAATGAGGAGTTTCAATAAGTGGATAAAGTATGTAAGATTTTTAAAAAAACAAACGAGGGAACATCTCAAGGAGATTAAGACTTGCTTAGAGGTCAAGTCCATCTTTGCTGGCAGAATTTCATAGACCACTTTCTTCAGAGCTTTGATGATGATTTTGTGCTTCATTTTAGTCAAATAATATATAAATGCAAAGCACTATGTTTCTACTTTGCGATGATTTAAGTTTCATGAAATTTGGAGTCTTCTAGAAGAATTTATGGAAAAAATATCAAGAGCTGGTCAAGAAATCTGAGAATGAGACTTTTGGTACTTCTACGTGCTTTATTAACCCTATGCATTGTATTTTGTTTCTCGAATCATTTGAGCCAAGAGCCAATAGTACGACAACTCCAAGGACAATCAAAGAAATTTCATTGTTGGGACGTGACCATCCCATTATGACCCTAAAGAAGAAGACAACATAAAGGAGATTACCTCTTCCGTGATGTCTGTTCCAACGCAACTAGTGAAGAGGCTCTATTGTGCCATCATTAAAGGAATGGTGATTCAGATGATTCCAATGTCAAATTTGACATCTCAAAAGACTTCATCTATTGGCTCGAGACATGTTGAAAGGAAAAAGGCGCAACGTTTGTCCACTTAAGATGTTTTGATCAACCACGGTACTTGTTTCATATTCATAGTGGGAAAATTAACCAATATGTCATAAACTTATTATATGGATGCCAATTCAATTCTAAACTTTTCAATTTTGTTAATTTAATCCTAAATCTTTATACGAAATTTCAATATAGTCATTTCAATTAATTACATTGAAAACTGCTAACGTGGCTATCCGATTGTCATCGACTATCATTCATAACACACTGCCACGTCAACAATTTTAGACAAAAATTAGTCATAAGGACTACGTTGAAATTTCGTGTAAATATTTAAGACTAAATTGACAAAATTGAAAAACTTAGAATGACCTCCATAAACTAGGATTAAGATTGTTCGAAAAATTTTCCTTTTTCATATTTCTCCTGTTTCTTTTCTTTAGTTGAATTATACGTATTTTGCATTCTTCTAAAATCTGTGCAAATATGTTCTTATTTCTTTGATTAATTGATGTGATTGATTTGAGAGTTGTCATGGTCTCCGTCACCCCGATTCATACACTAGAGCTAAACCGATCATTCTTTTTTTTGTCCCTTGTCATTTCTTCATTAATTCGTAGCGCAGATATTCGTTTCTTTTATAAAGAAAATTTCATTTTCGAGCATCCAACAGATGGTAGTCAAGTGCATTGCTAGTGGGAGTTATGTCTTCATATTGCATAACTGATTATTCAAAAGTAAATTAAATAAGATACGAATATGAAAGGATAGCTACGTAATAGGAAAAGACGCAACTCAACCTCTCAAGGTTGGCACAACTGGCTAGAAAGCAGGGGATTTTCAATTTGGAAACTGAATATTTAGCATTTCATATCCAATCAATTATATACACATGCCAAATGTTTGGATTTAACTAATTTGAGAGGTTGGTTATAAAGGTGTTCCATGGGTCTGCAGCGGCAGCAACGATGATACCTATGCGAGGGCCAATTTAGCAGCAACGTCGCTGCCACCATTGAGTGAGGGCAGCCAAGCCTTGCTGGCAGTCCAGCGAGGGTTGTTGCACTCAAAGCGACTCCGTGAGGGTTCCTAAACCTTGCCAGTGACAAATGGGGCGACCCCTTGCTCCTCTTCAATGATCTCTCTCTTCTGATCTCTCTCTCTCTCTCTCTCTCTCTCTATTTTTTGACTTTTTTTAAACTGTAGTCATTTTTATTTTTAGTTTTTGTGATGTGGCACTTATCTGTACTATATCAGTTCCACTTGTGCAAAAAATAAAAGGAAATTAATAATAAAAAAAAAAAAGCCAATAAATTTTCCATCCATCAAAAATAGATGGAACAAACGAAGGGACTAACATAAAGAGCAAAAACAAGTTTTAAGACTTATTAATCATGAATTCAAAGTTTTAGGACTCAATTGCAGAATTGACTCAAATTTTAGGATTCTTGTTGTACATAATAGTACCAAGTTTTTTTTTTTTTTTTTTTTTCATGACAGAGAATAGAAAGTTGAAATGCAATAAAGGTAAATAAATAGTAAAAGCTTCATGATATCATTTTTTTTTAGACAATGGTTTGCATGAGTAAAACTTTAGTTGATTGCTAAGGGGTTGTTTGTTTATGTTCTTTTTTTCTGTTTATGAACATAATTTGTGTTTTTTTGTTCCCGGAACAAAAAAAGAACAAAAACGCGTTTGTTTGTGTTTTTATTCCAAATCTATTTTTTGGTTTCCGAGAACACATTTAGAACAAAACAAGAAACAAAGAAAAACTTGTTTATTGTTTCTGAACAATTCCAAAAAACATTTCTCTCTTATTTTTTTTTCTTTTCTTTATTTTTCTTCTTCTTTTTCTTTGGCCGGCGACCTCGCCGGAGCGTCGCTGGCCCCTGGTGAGGCCGACCTCGCGCCCGGCCGGTGAGGCCGAGCCCGGGTGAGCTCGAGCTCGCCCAAATCCGACAAGGCCGAGCTCGCCCAGCCAAGGCGAGGCCGCCAACCCGCCCGGCCGATGACGGCCATGGCCGAGGCCGGCGACTGGCCAAAAGGAAAAAATAAAAAATAAAAAATAAAAATAAAAAATAAAAAATAAAAAATAAAAAATAAAAAATAAAAATTAAAAATTAAATTAAAAAATTAAAAGAAACAAAAAAAAACACAAATTTACCAAACGTATTTCTTTTCTTTTTTATTCTCGAACAAGTTTACCAAACGCGTTTTTCTAGTAAAAAATTGTTCTTCGGAATGAAATAGTTTTTCTATTTCTGCTTCCCTAGAACACATTTTTGAACAGAATCACAAACAAACGCACCATAAATTAACTAATGAGAAGTGTTTTTGAATTAATAGCTATACAAATGAAAATAGTGGCCATAAGTGAACTTAGCTAACCTTTTGATATATATATAAAATATAAAGAGAGAGAGAGAGAGAGAGAGAGAGAGATTCAATTCATATTACTTTAATTAAGTCATTACCACCTACATAAATTTAATTATATCTTAACTACATTATAATCTTTAATACAAAATGTAATACAACGGAACGAGCAAAGCTACTGCGGAAGTATAAGTAAAACTGATTTAAATGTTTTTGTTTAGGTTCCACGGGAATATAAATGGGTTATACATTAAATGATATGCATAATAATCCCCTAATTGCATCATGGCAGACACCTATATAAAGAGTCGGTCGAATTTAAGAAAGAGTCACTAGGATTAGATTAAAGTGGCGGATCATAGTTATATTGGTAAATTAAAATGCAATTTAATTATAATTAGTCTCAATCAGTTTTCAATGTCCCAATTTCCCTTATCAATCTCCCTTATTTTCTGTCAATTGGTGATGTAGTGTAGTTTCTCAACTTACCTTATTAATTTGGTTTACATGGCAAAGGAGTTTCTTCTTCTCATCGTGGTCTTGGATTCAAGTCATAGTGGAAGCATTTTAGGAGTAAAATCCTGAATGCACCAGATTGATGTAGGGGTTCACCCTTAAAATAACCCAAGAAGGTAGATTTTGTGGTATGTTAAAGCTTGGTTGAATATCGCTCAACCGCTTTAAAAAAAAAAAAAAAGGTTCAATGTATATTCTCAAGATTATCTAATAAAAGTTCTAGCTATCATATTTTTAAAAAATTGTCAAGAATATATAATATTTATCATTAAGCGCAGCTATAAATTATATGAAAAGAAAGATATTTACCTTGTACCACTGGACTTCTCTTTGTATTTGAAAAGCTACTCCGGAGACATTAGTTACGGTGCCCAAATTAGGTTGGTACTCTGCTGCTGCGCGCAACATAGCCATCGAATCGTCCCATGTGGGCGCTGGAACTAATGACGACTTATTAGTTGAGCTTACCTTCAAAAACAGTCTGAGAGTCCTTTCTTTGCGATAATGCACTGCAGATGCGATCAAACTCTTAGCACTAGTCAACTTCACATCTGGGAAAAACTGAACAAATAGCTTGATGATTTCACTGATTCCGTGGGCTGTAGCTAGAAACAAGAAGTTCCCGTTACCGCACAAATCAATGATCTCGGTAGTATTCATATAAGAGATCGCAATGCAAACTTGTCTGGCCAACTTGATTGCCATCACGTGTCTCAGCTTCACCTCATGGACTCTCTTTAAAATAGGAACTGCAAAATGTCAAAAACAAACGAAAAAAGAAAATGAAACCCAAGGGGCTTGCAATTGGATTAAAAAAAAACGAAGTTCTTCTCTGGGATTCAATCCTCAAATGCAAACAGTGAGTTTGAGTAATTGCTGATGCAAAAGTACAAAAAGGATATAAAATCATTTTTGGCATTTTCAAAGAAAAAGATTATATCATGTCTGGAGGAAAAAATTAATTGAATGTGAAGAAAGTAGAAGTGATTATAGGGTTACTGAAGAAAGAGATCCTCCTTGAAGTTCAAATGAGGCTTTCAATGTTAATCATAATTAAGAGAACATAATTATAAGACTTAATCTGATAGAACAGCTCTGGAGATAACCACGCTAATGACACATGTCTAGCTAGAGTAAATTACAGTAGTCTTTGCTCGTATAAGACTATTTTAGACGATATTATTCCAATATGCTTTTGGCAGCTAGTAATAAAAAAATCATATTAATTGTATAAGCCATTGTACTGTTATTTATGCTCAGACGAACAAATCTGTTTTTTCCTCCTCCATTCTATCTGTCTTTAGCAATTTCAAAGCTTCCACATGAGGTCACATAATGGCATGTGACATTTCCTAATGTAGTGATTGGAGTTGACTCTATTAAAAAATCACTTTTATTTTGATAAAAACATGAAACGACGCTATTCTGTTTCCTCTTCTTCTTCTTCTTTTTTCTCTTGTGTGACAAAAATAGAAGAATTAGGGACGACACTAAAGGTTATTTCATGGGCATACAAAATTTGGGTGAAGATGACAAGTGCAATCGCGAGTAAAAATCGTGAATAGGTTTTGGGAACTATAGGATCATTTTAGCGGCCAGGTGCTGTTTGGGTTAGTTTTCATGCACTTCGAGTAATCCACCTTCTCAGGTAATCTTAAGAGCACAGCTCCCATATCAACATGATGTATTTGGGATCTTATTTTTTGGAATGCTTCTAACAAATCTGAAATATACGATGACAACAGGGAAGAAAACTCCTTTACTAACAGCTTTTGGTATAGAATATATAACTAGGGGAGGAATTCTAAGATGGACGATTTTGTTGTGACCCACGAAATTCGCTCCCACTAATATTCTTCTATCCCAAGCCTTCCCAAACAAACTATTTTGATTTTTCCTACATGCTCCTATTCCTATTTTCACGCCTTTTTAAAGTTGCCAAATAAAAGTGTAAATTTACTATGTTAATGTGATCAAATGATAAACCCATGCCATCATCTACTGCAATCTTATTACAAAGTCAATGATGCTGGGAACTTGCCCTCGGTCCCATGCCCAATTCTTGCACCCTCTCAAAGTGTTCTTTCGTGTTGTATTGAGATGAAGTAGTAGTCAAAGAAAGTGATATTTAGGCTTTAAGCACTTCACCCGTAATGGAGAAAACAAATGCATATGGGTTCATTGCTCTAATTTTTCCAAAAAGATTTACATGCTTGATAGAGATGATGAAGCGAACATTATTTCAACAATCAAGATTGAAGGAAAAGTATTAGGTTTACGTAACCATTATTTTATATCTTCTGCTTAGATCATTTAGCCGTAAGCAATAAATTCCTAGGTTAACATCAAAGCTAGCCTCAATTTGCAGTTTTCAGGTACTCTTTTTTCACTTCTTTTTTTTTTTTTTTAAACAATTTCGTGACTCTTGCAACTAGAATTTGATGAATTTCTGAAATCTTTCAAAATATAAAAATATTAACACAGAAAATTATATATAACTTTGTTTGAGTTTGAATAATTTTTTTAAGGATTTTTATTATGTTCATTAACGGTATAATTATACATTCACCGATGCACGGTTGACCAATGAAAAAATTAAATACAAAACTAACTTCAAACACATTTATCACATCCAATGGTGAATGTCTCACAGTTCTTTCACACAAGCAATGGGCTACTACAGATTTTTTTCCAGATTATGGCGAAGAATTAAGTGGGAGCTTTTTTCTACTTACAAGAGAAGTCAAAAACAAACAAGCCATAGACTTTTAGTTGGAGAGAGAGGGACAGAGATGATGACGGTATCTTTATAAAATGGAAGCATACCAACAATTTTGGCGGCATTCCAAAGTGACCTTGCAAGATATTGAAGCGCTACAATTAGGTTGCAGAGAAAAACTGGTCACTAGATATTAAATCATTGTAATACTTCATAATTGGTTCATCATATTGCTCAATCAATTAAGTAATATGATACTTATGCACTTGGTTGAATCACATGGTTCTCAAGGGATAGCTGATCCAAAAGTAGTTCGATTTCTGGCCATTAGTCAAGTAAAACAAGGTCGAGGAACCAGAATATATCCTACAAAAAAACGTTCATTTACATTTCTTTTGCTAGTACGGAGGGAATCAATGTAAGAAAATCGACTTAAAAGTTCAAAATCTTGAAAGGTCTAAGATAATGCCAAACAGCAAAAATGCATACCCACCCAGATTTAAACTTTTATCCGTTGGTTTGTAGTTCAGGTCCACCGAAATACCTTCAGTTCAGAAACCAAAGAGCAGGTGATGAACTTGGTATGATCTTCTTGAAGGGAATCAGTAATGAAGTGATGCGAGTTAGAAAGTACGGACATTGGTATATCAATGCTTCCAAGACACTGAGCTTGGTTCCACTGAGAAAGTAAGACTCCCTCGATGCCAACGCGTCCAGTATGTATGGGTTGTCGCACTGTGTGCTTTTCATGGTAAGTAATTGAGGGTACCGCCCAACGAGATAAAGGACGATATCTATCCGAATTGACCAGCAAATGTTGATCGGGAAAATATGTTAAGTCTAGAACGAAGGAAATAACGGATGGAATTGAGAAAAAGATCGATGGTGATCTTACCAAGATGAGCAGCATAGATGAGCTCTACAATGGTGTCAATGGCAGAGGAACTGCCGAAGGGATTACCTGGCCCATCGACTGTTGTACTTTTCGCCAGGAACCAGACAATCTCCTTATGCATAGAAGCATCCACAGCAGATATTCCCAAAGGAACACATCCTTTATTATCTGCAAGTTGCGTCAACTTAGGATTACTTCTAACCAATGCCTTGACCATCCTTATACTTCCACACAGGACAGCATTGTGGAGGGCTGTGCGGCCATCACAATCAACCATTTCAAGTGCTTTCGGATACGAAGACAAGAGCTCAACCAGGTTCCCAAAAAATTGGTCTCGTGCACTCAAAGCAGCTATGTGAAGCAATGTTTCTGATTTGCTTGTTATTTTTGCTGTCTTTGAAGTAGCATCTCGTTCGAAAAATCTTGTAGCAAATTCCCAATCGTCCCTGAATGCAGCTTGCAACAATGGTCGGTAATAGGGTTCATCCACTACGTATTCTGATATTTTTGCAATGGATGAAAACTTTTTAGGCCATTTAAGTTAATACTTTTTCCTTGCTGACATTGAAAAGTGTCCCAGAAAAGAAGAATTTGACGAAGATCCGCTCCAAATATTAATTTCACAATAGAATAACTCTTTCGAGAGATGACGCACCCGGAGCACCTCTGGATTGAGAAGGATCTAATCCGACGCTTACACGAACATCTACTATATACGTATAAAAAAGAGTGAGCACAAAGTCCTTCACATACCGATAGATCTTTCTTCTCTCTTTTTCCTAGCCAAGGTCACATTATTTATGTTTGATGATACAGAAAATAAAAAGAACCATGAGAAAATACAAGTTCCAGCATATTTGGGATTCCATCAATTATACCATATTTTTTCTCGGTTGGAACTTGAACATGTACCTGCTGCTGGTTCTGCATGATTCGGATTTCCTTGTTCTTCACTTGGTTGTGTCACCATTGGGTTGCTCCCCTAGTTACAGCCTTTCAACAACAAAGTAAACAGAGAATGCAAAAGAGGCTTTCGACTTTCCTGGAAAGTTGAAGCTCTGATGTCAATCGGCTTAAGTTGCAGAGGCCTATTATACCATGTAGTTCTCGTTGATGAAAAGTTTGTTGGCGATGGAAAAATATAACTCTTGTTACACTAATTTAGGTTAAATATGGCACAAATTTGTAAATTTTAGATTTTGTATAATATTAAAAAATAAAAAATAGAGAGATGATTTGAGTTCTTTCGATCTTGCGTCTCTCCTCCCTCTGTTTCCACTGCTGACTGAAGTCGACCGTGGTCGGCAACGATTCTCTCACGATGGACGAGACCCACATAAAAATGAATAGCAACAATATATTTTAAACTAACTTTTTAATTAAAAATATTTTTATTATATTCAGGAAAAGGGATTCGGACAGGATTTACCTGGTCCAACCCGATAACCCGATCCGCCTACCTGAATATAATAAAAATAATTTTAATTAAAAATCATGATGCCAATGCTGCTTTGTATATGGGGCTAGCAACTGAAAATCATGATGCCAATGCTGCTTAGCTTGACGTGTTGACCGCTCTTCAAATTAAAAAATAAATTTTAAAATCTTTTTTAATTCTTTTTAATTCTTCTATTTTTCTATTTTCTCTTTTTCTCCCGGTTCTCTCCTTCCCGAAGCACGCCTCCCCCTGGCGCTCTTCTACACCGAAGCTCCTCGCCCGAACCGACGCCACTTAGACAAGCCCTCGCCGGTGCTCAGGACACCGCCGAGCTACCACCCAGCGTCGTCCACTCCGAACGCCACTCGTTGGCCGACCTCCCGCCCGCCGGCCGAGAGTCACACCACGGCCAGACACCGAACAAACTACGGCGACGATGGAAACGTGGCGAACGACTACACGGCCGACGCCCAAGGTCGCCCAACACCACTGGAACATTCCCATGCATCACAGCGTGCACGGCCGACTCGGTTTCGGCCAAAAACGGGAGAATGAAAACTAGATCTCGCTAAGCATTTCGTCGAACGGGTGAAGGGGGCTCGCGAATCATGAGGTTTCCGGCTCAACTTCAACCGGGATTCTCGACAGAACTCTCGACAAACAGACAACGATACACACAGTAGCTGGACAAAGGATGGTCGGGGCTGGAGCTCGTGTGAGCTGGACAACCGCGAGCTCCGCCCCGGCACGCCCAAAAACAGGGCCAAAATAGGGTCGAGGCTTACCGGAGCTTCGGCGCGGGAAAGGAGGCACGGCGGCGGGTAGTCGGCCACGATTCAGGCCCGGTGGCCGAAGGCCTCTGCTCCGACTCTCTTCCCTCGCTCTCACTCGCGGCTCTCTCGTCGGATCTCTCCCTCTCTTTCTGGATTTTTCAGCCGAAGAAGCCCCCCTCCTCGGTCCAACCTCTCCCCTTTTAAGCAGCGTCGCCAGCTGCTGCCAGCTTGCCCTGGCCGGTCGTACCGCGCGACATTTCCCGGCTGCCCGTGCTCGTCGTACGCCGTCCTTATGGAGAGAAGAAAAGAAAAAGCGGCCGAGCTAAGTCTGGCCGCATTATTATTATTTTTAATTTGCATTAATTAATTTTTTTAATTTTTTTCAAAAATTTTCTAACTGTTAATATCAATAATGCAAATATTCATAACGTCCATATGCGATACAATTTAATAAAAATTATTTTTTGTTTAGGGATTAGATATTAATTCATAATTTTTTTGTGATTAAATTCTAAATAAATAAATAAAATTTAAGTGTCAATATATCTATATATATATATATATATTATTTATTTTAAAAGTCATTTAAAACTTTGATCCACATGGGTTGACAAGTGACTGGATTTTTTTTTTTTTTTTTTTTGCTGAATTATTACGGACTAACTTTCTCCCAGATCCACATGGGTTGACAAGTGACCTGGGTTGAAGAGTGGGGTTTGGTGACATCGACTTAAAGTGTGAAAAAATGTATAAAGGTTTTTTTTTTTTTTTTTTCGGTGCATAAAGGTTTGCGCAGGAATCTAGAAATGTGATATTTTAGATCTAGAAATGTGATATTTTAGATTGACTAAGAGCCAACGGCCGTGTCCACTCTCCAGAAATCTCCTTTTTCTCTTTCCTATTTCGTGATGTGTACAACTTGAGAAGAGCCCTCAATAATTTCATACAGACGCGGTTTCACTGTCTCACATGCCCTCGTCCCAAGGCGCACGCGAAAAACGTTCCATCTTTATTTTTATTTTTTTTTGCAAATATGAGCTAATTTCAGTGATTGACTTTCCATCTAAATCTTTATCCTCCCCATTTTCCTTACTTTCCCAAAGACTAAACAAATTCCCTACTCAGTTAATTATTGTTTTTCTTAAGGAAAAAAAATCTGATATTGAGCTTTTGAAAATACTCACATTAAGCTAAATGCATATAAAAATTTTTAATAACTGAGGATGACGATATGCTCAAATTATGAAGGTTTTTTGAGTTGTCGATGAAAAGAAAATAAAAATAGCTAAAAAGAATGATTTTTCCCATGGTGCTCAAAAAGTACTTGTCTAAGGTGGTGAATAAAAATATTATAGATATGTACATATTGGAAATTACCAACATCTTCATAGACCTAACTCAGAAATGTTTCAGATTTAAGACCCACTATCCAAATTGTTGGACTTATGAGTTCGGCCATTTCATGATGGTCTGGACCATATTCAGTTAAACTCAAGGGGATTAAGTTTTCTTTTTCTTTTGGTGAAACGAAGACCATCGTTCAGAAATTAAACCAGTCAGGTAACATCTGAATTTGATTCCACTTGTTATGAATTTGATTCTTTCTGCAGATGATGACTAATGGCTACCAGCCAAATATTGATTCGGCGTCCTGCATATATTACATTTGAACAACTTGACCTGTATAGTTCTTGACCAGCCCACCGATGTGGAAAAGTCCTTCCCATCATCTGCCAATTTTCTATCACGGAAATTATTACATTCTGTATTGATTTCTCTCTGGCCAGAGACTCCACTTGTTATGAATTTGATTCTTTCTGCAGATGATGACTAAAGGCTACCAGCCAAATATTGATTCGGTGTCCTGCATATATTACATTTGAACAACTTGACCTGTATAGTTCATCACCAGCCCACCGATGTGGAAGAGTCCTTCCCATCATCTGCCAATATTCTACAATGTTTCTGGGCGGCTCTCATATGGGAATTCCAAAGGAAATTGGGAAAATTGCTAATTTAATGAACTCATATCATTCTCAACCTAGTTTAGATTTGTTTCGTTCCAATATTTTACCTGCTATGGTTGGCATTTTATCAGAAAATTAGTCAAGTAATAAATTTTCCATCGTCTGCTAGATGCAGATTTGTTTTTTCCCATTAACTGATTTTGATATTTTTACATCAATTTGTCAAGATGTGAATATTTATGTTTTCCTCACCTATTCTAACTTTGGCCGCATTGATCAAGTGCATCCACCCGCCAAATTTGAAAATATTTTTATTTCTCTTTTATTCTATTTTAGTTTTTTTTTTTTTTTTTAAAAAGGATGTCTTAGAGCGGATGACCATATGCGCTTTGTCAGTTACTTACGCATGATGTAAATGGAAAATTCCAGCCCATGAGCTTGGTAGATATAAGCAGTGTTGTTCAACATGAAAGCTTTAGCTTTTCTGGAGAAGTAAATAATCCGATCCTAGTGGCTATTTATGTTTTCGCCCCCTTAATTGAACAAACATATAGTTTCCTAAATGGAACAAACATATAGTTTCAGAAAGTCTATTTGCATTAACTCTAGTTTCAGAAAGATTTACAACAAATGGAGCATTTTGCAAGCACTTAGTTCCGAGTCATCCATATTCAGTATGAAAAGGCACTACAAGAAAAGAAAGCTTGAACAACCAGTGAGGCAACGGTTTTCCTTGAAAGCAAGGAGTAGCCCAGGATGACTCCCCAAACTAAATTCTAGTCGTATGACTAATTTGATGGAGGTAGTGCTCTTATTTGTTTTATTTCATCTTCATCACCGTTATGAGTCTGAGTCATATCCACTTACACCCATTTCTACTCGTCTTCGTTTCCTACTACTAATTTTAATCCATTCATAAAATTGAATTGACTCACTTTAAACTCGACCCAGAAAATATGAGTGGAAAAATGGTAACCAAACAGGGTGCAAATCCAGCAAATTGCCCTGGTGTTGCACACCAGTTGATACGGCCCCTCAGCTTTGTATCCACAGAACAAACTGGTTCGTTGATAGGTCTCCATTCGAAAATTATAGATTCTAGAGTGACTAATTATTTATTTTTGGCCCCCTTAATTGAACAAATACGATAATTCTTTTTGCATAGTGCACTAGAGTTGCGGTCCCTGTGGCTTTATGGATCATCTCATCTCTTTCAAGCCAAACATCGTAAACTTACCTTATTCACTGTAACTATGAATATTATTGTAATTTTTGCACAGCAACTTAATAATCACTATAACAATGGCTATTATTATTTTTTGCTTAGAGCAATATAATCTTAGAAATCAGAAGTATGCTTGCATATATATAGACCTCAGAGAAGAGTGAGTCTAGATAGCTCTCATCACCATTTTGCTCATCATTAGGATTCCACTCGTTTATAATCTTTCAGCACAGCCCATGCGTTTGCATTATCATAAGCAAATTGTGAACAAAAAACTATTAAACCTAAGTGACTTGATAATTCTGTTCCAATTTAATTAAGGCTTGAAGTGTACATATATGTCTATGTTTATATGGATGCAGATGTATATAATATTGTATCATGTCTATATGAAAGACCAAGTGTTCATCGTCGGTTTATAAACGAATGATAAAAAAGTCACTTTTTTCTTGAGCCACCATAAAAGGCTAGAATGACTAAAAAAACAAGAAGAAAAAAAGAGAAGCCTCAAATTAATTGGTTGTTATGATTTTAAGTAGCCATCATTTGCTTTTAGCAAAAGAAAAGTAGCTGGGTAGCATGCACATGTTTTATTATTTTTTGATGAAAATTATTTGATGTTTCCAGCTGTCTCGGACGGGCTGCATTGATCAAGTCCATTCATAGGTTAGATTTGAAAATTTTTCTTCTCTCTTTTTGTTGACTATTATTTTGTCATCTAATAAAAGTATGCATTATTACTAACCAACTTTCTCCCATATCTACGTGGGTTGAAAAGTGACCTGGGTTGAAGAGTGGGGCTTTGCTACATCAAATTGAAGTGTGAAAAAATACATGAAGGTTTTTTGTCGGTGCATAAAGGTTTTTTTTTTTTTTGATCAAAGTGCATTTACCATTCATTTACTTAGGCAAGTTCGGAGTAATCACATCAAGAGCATCGGCGCATAATAAATCAAACAAGGCTGTCGGGGGATTAATTACCCAATTACTAGGAAGATAATTCTCTCATTGGGCTTTTGCAAGCTAGTCTGCGGGCTTGTTTGTTGAACCTGCGGAAACGTGATACAAATATAATTTACAAAATATAACTTTCACTATTACAATATTTTCTCACACCACATACAATACTCAGACAACTCTACACAATTTCACTCACGTGCATACATAGCACACTCTACTCAACACACTCTCAAGACCCCTACACACACACCCACACACCCCCCTTGGACTTCTTACTCACACACTCTTGGTTGGACACTCAAGGGGCAAGAACCCCTATTTATAGGAGGCAAGGTGGCTTTCTACACTATTCTAGAAGTATTACTTTATTATAGCTTGACAACTAGATTTCTATGGAGAAGTCTAGAAGTGGTGCAGCTTATGGATTTTGCTAGAAGATTCTGGAGAAGGGAGAGATATGGATAACTCTAGAGAGAGATCTAGAGAACTCCAGAAGAGAGAGAGGCGGTGATCTTCAACACTCCCCCTCACCGACTACTCTCTCTCAATTTAGATATAGTAGCCATGCCGATATTGTTTTTGGACTCTTCAACTATCTCCCTCCATTCAGCATATTGCGAAGCTTTCTTAGATGTGGATGGCTCTATGGCTCCATCTTCAGTTGCTTCTCCTGCTGCGACTTTCCACAGAGTTTTGTGATCCTTGAATTTTTGGAATGCCAATTCATTTTGCCCTTTGGTCTCCTTTTCCTTCTTCTCATTCGATTCGATCTTCGTATTCAGCATATCTCCTCTAAGAATTTTGAGATTGGAACTCATTCGATCAAGCCTCTCATTTGTGACTTTCATTTCGTGTTTCAACCGATTCAATCCCATCCGAAGCACTTCAATGTAGACCTCTTGATCCTTTTCCTGATAAAATTTCTTCTCCTTGATCTTATTCCACCTATCCTTGCACCATGGGATGTAGGGTGTAGATGGCCTCATTTTCTCAAAGAAAACTTTCTTTTTCTCCTTCCTTTGTTCGTTGTCTCTTCCGATGTGATTAATTCGGAACGTCATGGTGGGCTTGAGGTCTTGAAGCTTCTGCAACTTCTTCAACTCACATCGGAACTTCTCTAGCTCCCTTTCTTTTGCCTTGAGCTCTCGATCCTTCTGCTTTATCATCTCATCCCTTTTCTTCAACATATTCTCCATCTTTGCCTTCTCAACTTTCAGCTTCTTTATCATCTCCCGCATCCCTTGCAGTTTTCTTTCATGATTTGCTTGTTGGCATTGTTAGTTGCTTCTTCGAGTTCTCCCTTGGCTTGCTCTTATTTGGGGTCGTGATAGAACCTGTTGAATTATCCAACTCAATTATACAAGCGGTTGCAAGCTCTTCTTGTTCCTTCACTGTAACAGGCGCTTGAAAGTCCCATTCTTCTTCGCTTTCAATCTCCTTCTTGCAGGATGTGACGACATTTCCTTCTTCCCGCCTGTACCAACAGAATCTGGCAATATGTCCTACCTTGCCACAAACGTAGCACCGTTTGCTACGCCTTTTGTTGCTTTTGTCTTCATCTTCATCGTCGTCGCAATCTTGACGAGCTCCCCCTAGCTGATAACCCTTCTCGTCTGGTTGCCTCCGCCAATCTCCATGATTTTTCCATGGTTTGCCATCTCTTGCACCTACTCTATTTCTATTCTGGCCCTTGAACCCTCTTTTATTACTGAAGAGAGCACTTTCATCCTTCTTAATTGAGACCTTAGAAATTTGTTTATCTAAGGCCTCTTGGTTGTAATATATTCTCCAACTCTGTTAGAGTTGGCTCATTTGCCCATCCACGGGTGGCCGTAACAATACCATTATATTCCGGCCTTAACCCATGAATTATTATTCTTCTCATTCTTGTCTCGAGAGATGGCATTCTCGGGATCTAATTTTGAAATTTCTTCGCAAATAGATTTAACTTTAGAAAAGTATTGACTCACCGTCATATTTTCTTGCGAGATTGAGAGGAGCTCGTTCTCCGGAGCATTGTAACTTAGCATCGTTTGTCCTTGCAAATAGCGTCGCCAAGTTATCCCAGGCCTCCTTCGGGGTCTTCGCACTCTTTATGTGTTGCAACAATTCATCATCAACAGTCACGGCAAGAACGTAAAGAGCCTTACCTGATTTTATGCTCCATTTTCTTAATTCGCTATCATTCGTGGGTGGTGTGGTGTTGCTCCCGCCAACGATATCCCATAAATCTTGTCCAAGCAAATAATACTGCATGCGAGTACTCCAATTATTATAATTGAAGTTGTTGAGCTTCTCCATGCCGTTCACATAACTCGAGAAATCTGCCATCGTGACTTGAGTATAATGCCCCGCACTATACCAAGTAAGCCTGTCCCGGACCAACCAACTTCACAATCCCGGATTGTGCACTCGGCAGAACTCCGACGTCCTTCGCTTCTTCGCTCCTTGGCTCGACGATCCCGACCGCCTACTCACTTACAATGGTCCCCGACCACTTGTCTTCGCACGACCTCCAACAACCCGGCTCGATACCACTTGTTGAACCTTGCGGAAACATGGTACAAATATAATTTACAAAATATAACTTTCACTATTACAATATTTTCTCACACCACATACAATACTCGACAACTCTACACAATTTCTCTCACTCATGTGCATACATAGCACACTCTACTCAACACACTCTCAAGACCCCTACACACACACCCACACACCCCCTTGGACTTCTTACTTGTTGGCTTCTATACTGCAATGGGCCAAAGAGAGGCCCTGAAATGCTTTTAGTCTTTCCTTAATCTGGTCCATAATCGGCACCAACTCCCATCTGACGTTTGTTGCGAACAGAACCCCCCACACGAGCAGCATACAGTCGGATTGTAATTCCAGTCTTCTATTAGATGTGGTGGAGAAGAAGTCTAGGGTTTCCAAGAGAGCAAGTGCCTCCGCCTGTTCCGCCGAGGATGCCGCCACCGTCTTGGAGAAACCATCGACCAAGCGACCCCGAGAATCTCGGCATATGCAAGCGATGGTGGCTCTGTTTTCGTCCTCTCCTCTGTTCTCTTCAAAATCCGCCATCTCGCCTTCATTTCAGACAAATGAGGCGTCAATGTTGATTTTTAGTGAGCCGGAGGTCGGGGTTGCCACCTAGGCGTGTAATCCTCGCTTTGCTTCTCTTTTGTTGCGGCCTATTCCAGATTTCAAAGTTTTCTTGTAAGGCTGCTGATCTGAACAGTGAAACGATTGACTTGTGCAGGAATCTAGAAATGTGAAATTTCAGAGGATCGGTAGATAAGAGATGACCAAGAGTCAACGGCCGTATCCACACTCTCCAGAAATCTCTTCTGTCTCTTTCCTCTCTTTCGTGACGTGCACAACTTGAGAAGAGCCCTCGTCCCACAGGGCACACGAAAAACGTTCCATCTTTATTTTATGTTTTTTGCAAATATGAGCTAATTTCAGTGATTGACTTTCCATCTAAATCTATATCCTCCCCATTTTCCTTACTTTCTCAAAGACTAAATAAATTCCCTATTCAGTTAATTATTTTTTTAAGAAAAAAAATAAGCTTTTGAAAATACTCACATTAAGCTAAATACATATAAAAAATTTAATAACTAAGGATGATGATGTTCTCAATTTATGATATAAGTTTAAAGATGTTCGTGTATCTCTTTTACGTGAAGGTTACATTAGCGCAAGCCACACTTTTGGATGGTTTTTTAAGTTATCGGTGAAAAGACAAGAAAAAATAGGTAAAAATAATGATTTTTGCCATGGTGCTCAGAAAGTACTTGTCTAAGGTGGTGAATAAAATATTACGGATATGTACATATTGGAAATTACCAACATCTTCGTAGACCTAACTCAGAAATGTTTCAAATTTAAGGCCAACTATCCAAATTGTTGGACTTATGAGTTCGGCCATTTCATGATGGTCTGGACCATATTAAGTTAAACCCAAGGGGAATAAGTTTTCTTTTTCTTTTGGTGAAACGAAGACCATCGTTCAGAAATTAAACCAGTCAAGTTACATCACTCGTAGTCAAAATACTGTCAAGTGCATCCTTACACAAAGTATCTTCAATAACGTTTGGAATACTTGTGAAAATAGTAAACTGCATATGCTGCTCCTTTCCCAAACTAGCCAGAGCATGCGGTGCATCCGTTCGCTTCTCTGTATATATAATGCTCAATTCACGGTATGCCTGCATTCTTTCCTTGCAAGTTCCTGCACTCACAAGGAGAGGTTCTATGAGAAGATAGTGAGACTGTTTGTTCTCAAGAGCATGAATAACGGCTAAAGCAATCTAATTCGTTATGCAAAGGAATAGCACTATTCGAAAAACTAGGTCTAATTTTGCCTCCTAACGTCCAAATCTCAGCAATAAAAGCATTCGTTCTTCCTGTGTTGAGAGGAAAACTGGCTATCCATCTCCCCTGATGGTTTCTCGAAAGAACTCTCGTTCCTGCTTCTCTGTTCTCCTGAGACATTAATTGCTCTGTCGGAGTTAAGCTTAATTTCCCATTATTCAGGTTTCCTCCATTCCATTCCCTGCCTCGATGAAAAGAAGAGTTATTTTCCTCTTCCTAAAGGCATGGGCAAATGCAGAATGAAGAAGCAGACGCATGCAGACAAATCATATAAAGACGAAAAGGAAGTTGCCTTCGTGTTATGTGAGTACGCCAGAATAGAACAAAAACAGAGTGCTCGTGTGAATGTGTCTGGGGTTGATGGAGAGGAATGCAAAGGAAGTTATCTTCGAAGAACACTGCAAGCATTCGTTTGAGCGCGATTAAACTCCTGGCTAGCACAGACAACACAAGCATCGCATGGAGAAACTGTTGTTGGGCAAACACTTATTAAGCAGGTTCCTACCGGCCGAAACATATCTAATTATGATATGCAATTATTCTTGTGCAAACATGGTCAATTAGCCCAATTGAACTTGATAAACAACTGTTGGGATTGTGCAACAGAATGCTAATACCTTCATCCGAGGAGAAGCCAACTAGCATATAGTAATTGTTCCACACCACATCAATTATCCAAGGGGAAATTACCAAAAAACTTTTAAATCTATTATATTTGTGCCAATTTAGTTGTCAATCTTTTAATTATACCAATTGAATCATAAACCTTTTAACGATTTATCAATATAATCCAAAAAATCACTCACACGGATGTTATGCGTCCTACGTGGTACGACCAGTGTTAACATGGAAATTTTTTTCTAAATTTTCTAATATTTTCGTGGACCTTTAGAATATTTTCATTTGTTTATTTTTGTAAGAGAAATAAGTGATTATTTTTGCTTTGCGGAAAATGAATGATTTGTAAATCATTTTATATAAAGCGATCGACTTGTATCGCTTACAAAATGAATAGTTAAATGAAAATATTTAGATATAAATTATTGTCATATTGAAATTACTTTTTATTAACTAATTATTTCAGCCGATATAAACGATTATTTTTTGGAAAATATTATCCAAACTATTTTTTTTGCAAAAAAAAAAAAAAAAAAAAAAAAAAAAAAAAAAAAGACATAGCCTAAGAGAATTTGAATAATCGTCTCATCATACTGGGCCGTTATAACTCTGAATCCTTCAGTCAGAAGCACGGCACTAGAGGTTCCAATAATGTAGTCAACTTCAGTAATGAAAGAAACGCACTAAACTAGAACAGAAAAAAATGAAAGAGAAGATCTGGACAGCAAGTACTTAGCATCAAAGAACAGCACATCAATGACCCAATTACATGATTACGCATACCAGAACATACGAACAGCCAGCACGCACAGAATAGACATATTCCGTAACTCACCACATCAATGACACAATTACATGATTACGCATACCAGAACATAGGAACAGCCAGCACCCACAGAATAGACATATTCCATAACTCACCACATCGGTACGAACACAACACAGTAACCACGTCAACAACTCAACATATTCGAAATGGGCATACAGCTGATGAACCAATCAGTCACAGCGCACCCAAATGAACGCGCATACGATGACTAGAGCAGCAACGCAATGCTCTCGCAGCATGCACTTGGTATTCGAGATGGTAGCGTTCGCTCAATAAACTTGCGATTTCAACACGTACATAGAGCTAACCAGGAACATTTTTTCATAATATGTTTCCAATTCGGCACAATAAACACAGAACAACATATAGTGAAGTATAAGAAGTAAAGGTGCATGGATAAATTCATTTTCGTTTATGGGGCCCTCGGTCAAGTTCTGGAGTAGTCAGTATCAGATTCATCTTGCGTACACATTGGTTATGCGTCTAATCCGAGAATTCCAAGAACGAATCCCAAAACGTATAGCTACTAAATTCTGAAATGAGAGGAAACAAAACAAAAGTAAATTTTATACGACAAAAATAATGAATTGATTAAGCAATGGAAAGCCCTACGTCAGATCTGAATCAAAACACGCACTGATCTGTTTCAGGAATTTTATCAAACAGGAGGTAGACATTTCGGCCAAATGATCTAGATGCAGAAATGAGAGAGAGGTCATTTCCAGACTTATCACAGAGGCTCGAACGCCACCGGATTTCATGCAGGCGTAATCGAGCACTCGGTCCCTACCTTCAGCAGAAACAGAGAAT